>PVJX010007563.1:0-70290 GCA_004027295.1 Dolichotis patagonum
GGTCTCTTTGTGTCACCCAGTCTGAAATGGAACTTCTGGGGCGAAGTGATCCTTTTACCAAAGCTACAAAGTAGCCAAGACTAAGATGTATGCCACCACATCCAGTTTCAATTATTTGTTGAAAAATTGTTAATAGTGTTATTTCAAACCTGCTTTACAGAAACAAACCCCAAAATCAGAAATAGGGGTACATGCATAAATTCATACAGTTAATAATTGGTGTAGTAAAGATCTAGAACAAAGATTTGAGTCCAGGGATATTGATTCCAATATCTGACCTACTACATCATCTATTAAATAAAACAATTTGTTGATTTACTAAGATTAACATACTTCTGATGTTATAGCTATTAATGAAGACTATATATAAACATAGTTTGCATGTATTTTCACTGTTATGATGAAAGGGTAAAAATGGCATTTAGTTCATTGGAAAATTTAAAATATTTCCTGCAATGGTGAGAAAAGATCTTAAGTAAATGTTCGAGATTATGCATTTTTGTATCCTTGAGAATTCAGTAAAGTGACTTTCATGGCCAAATCAACATCAGCTCAGTTCTGCCTCCTACCACAATGCTCCTGTTATTCTCCGGAACCCAGAGGCAAAGGTTGAGAGCCTTTGCTAAAATGAGCAAATTCTCACAGGTGCCACTGGTTATAGATCCATCCTTAGTCAAACCCATGAACAAAAAGGTCATTCAGCTCAAAGTGTCTTCCATCTGTTTTTATTATTCTCCTGCCTTGCCATTGTGCTTTGCTGTTTACACACATAATGAGTCCATGATAGAACAGTAACAGCTACAATTCATTGGCAGCTTGAGGTAAAATGCTTTTGATGTAAAGTGTTTGATAGCATGATACTGATGGATATTTTGAAATTTAAAAATAATAGACTCCTTGGAATAAATCCTAACCAGTCATGATAAATGATTTTTGATGATTTGCTGCATTCTATTTGTCAGTATCTTATTGAGGATTTTTGCATCTATGCTCATTAAAGATATTGGCCTATAGTTCTTTTATTGGTTGGATCATTTTCTGCCTTTGGAATCAGGGTAATGCTCCCTTCCAGTCTGAGAATATTGCTTCCCTTTCAACTTCACTGCAGCATTGAGGAGTATGGGCACTAGAGCTTCTCTAAAATTTTTGTAGAATTTGACAGTGATTCCATTGGGGCGGGGCTTTTCTTAGTATGTTTATTTTATTACTTCTTCAATATTAGTTACTGATATTGGCTATTCAGGATTTTTATATCTTCTTGGTTCAATGTTGTTCTAGGAATTGATCCAATTTTTCCAGATTTTTCATTTTATGAATGTATCACATGTTGTTGAAAAAGTGTTAATAGTGTTATTAACTATAATATGACCACTTCTTCTGAATTTTCCATTTTATTAGAATACAGTAGCTATCAAAATCATCTATATTTTGGCATACTTCATTGTGATTTCACCTTTTTCATGTAGGCTTTATTCAGGGATGATTCTACATACTCAAATCAATAAATGTAACACAGCATGTAAACAGAAGCAAATACAAAAAAAAAAACCCAAAACCAAAACACATGATCAGCTCAATCAGTGCAGACAAAATTCAGTATTTTTCAATAAAAAAATAGAAATAGAAAGCCTTTATCTCAATCTGATAAAGGCCATCTATGTTAAACCAATAACCAGCATTATACCCAAAGGAGAAAAGCTGAGAGCTTTCCCTGAAATCAGCAGCAAGACAAGAATGTCCACTGACATCACTGCTGTTAAATATGGTTCTCAAAACTATTAGCTAGAGCAATTAAATAAGAAAAAGAAATAAAAGGGATATGGAGAAGAAAGGAATAATTTTAATTATTATTAGCAGGTGCATAATCCTTTACACAGAAGACCCTCAAAACTCCACTGAGACTCCTATAATTAATATCTCAATTCAGTAGAACAGCAGGATACAAAGCCAACACTCAAAAATTAATAGCATTCTTGTACACAAATAACAAATCCACTGAGAGTAGTTAGGGAAACAGCACTTTTTACAATACCATCAAGGAAAATGAAATACTTTGAAATTACCCCAACTAAGGAAATAAAAGACCTCTGCAGTAAAAAATATAGTACTCCAAAAAAGGAGATCAAAGAGGATATCAGAAAATGGAAAGATAGCTCCTGTTCCCAGCTATGTAGAGCCAATTTAGACAAAATGCCATACTTCCAAAACTGTTATGCAAATTTAACACAATCCCAATCAAAATACCAATAACATTCTATATTGAACTAGAGAAATCAACTTTAAATTAATATGGAAACAAGAAACCTAGAATTGTAAAAGAAATTCTAGGCAGCAAGGGAGAGTCAAGAGGCATCGTAATCCTGGATTTGAAGTTATATTATAAAGCTACAGTGATTAAAAAAACACCATACCCTTGACAAAATACAGGCCTTTGGGTCAATCGAACAGAAAAAAGATAATTAACAATTCTAGGCACAAAGGGATTAAGTCCTTTCACTGGAGAAAATAGCCTTCTAATAATTGGTGCAGGGAAAACAGACTGTCTGCATGCCAAAGACGGAACCTAGACCCACACACTAGATATGCACTAAACTAAAATCCAAATGGATCAAATATCTAAACATTACAACAGAAACCCTTAATGTGCTAGAAGATAAAACAGGGAAAACATTTGAAGACATAGGTGTAGGCCAAGACTTTCTGATCAAAACCTAGTTGCACAAGAAATAGTACTAAGAATCAACAAGTCAGAGCACATCAAATTAAAAAGCTTCTGTTCGGCCAAGGAAACCACCAACACAGTGGATAGACGATGTACAGAATGGAAAAAAGGTTTTGCCAGTTACTCCTCACACAGAGCACCAATATTTAGAGTACGTAAAGATCTCAAAATATTAGATACCCCAGATTTAAAGACCCAATCAAAAGTGAGTGTCTACACTGAACAGACACTTCTGAGATGAGGTAGTACAAATGATCAATAGATATATGAGTAAATGTTCAATATCGCTGTCCATTTGAGAAATAGAAATTAAAACAATGCTGAGATTCCATTTCACTCCAGAAAGAATGATTATCAAGAAATCAACTACTAAAAAATGCTGGCAAGGCTGTGGGAAAAAAGAAATGCTTTCTCATTATTGTTGGGAATATAAACTGATACAACCACAATGAAAAGTGTGTAGATCCCTCAGAAAACTAAAACTAAAAATTCCACCTGACCTAGCTATTCTCCTTCCAGACCTTTTTGAGAGATTTAAGGATGTAGTACCATAGTGATGTATGAATATCCAAATTTAAGGCAGTGCAACTTATAATAGCTAAACTATAATAGCTAAATCTAAATAACAGCTTATATGTTCATCAACAGATGAATGAATAAAGAGGTGTGTTTATACATAATGATTACTCTTCCATACAGAAGAGTAAACTTGAATCATTTGTAGGAAAATAGATACACCTTGAGACCATAATGTTGTCAAATAAATCAAACACACAAGCTTAAATATCTCATGGTTTCTCTTGTATGAGTAAGTCAATATATAAATAAAGTGCAATACAAAAGACAGATAATAGGAAAAGAGAGAGAAAGAAAGAATAATAAAGTTGTCATAATCAAGCATGGACAATGTATCTAAAAGTGTATTTTGATTTAGTAAATTATTCTATGTATTATATATGTCTTTAGCCTGTAATCTGGTCATTAATATGTATGTATAATTCAGTTTATAAGCACTTATAAATAAATGATTCTGATGGTGGTAAAAAAGTTGAAATGTGTAGGGAAAGGGGGGAATAAAAGCAATTGTGATGAGTTATGTACATGTACACATTCCTTACAATGAACGTAATCATTATGTACTGCACACATGTGCTAATAAAAAATGAAAAAATAGTTTAAGGAGTAGACTCTTTGAGCTATTTCAGTATGACAATTATGAAAGAAGAAATTTAATGAAGCAATACTGAATCATTTTGAAGCTCATGGCACAAATTTTAATTTGAATAAAGAGCTCTCCATTTCTCTAGAAATAAAATCCAATCCTTGAGCAGAATGTTATTAGTTATTAAATTATATGTGAGTGCAAATGAAAACTGAAGTTCAACAAAGAGGCATCTGAGTCTCTTTAAATATACACTTCCTTCCTAGCCATTTGGAAAATCAGTTTTATCTATTTTGAGAGGATATTCACAGAAGAGGTTTTTATGAGATCCCTGGCAGCTCATTTTATTACCTTAATAATTTGGTAGTGGGAATTCATTTATTCACTAATTCTCACAAATACAATTCTAAATCTTCTGAGGGGAATTGTCTTGTATTTGCCATGTGTCAGTCACCTATTTTAACTTCTTTTCATTTGCTTCCTCAGGTAATACTTCCAACAGTACCAAAATGTAGGCATATTTTTATGCTTGTTTTGCAAACAGTGACATTTGTTCTTGAGAAGTTTTATAATTTTCCCTATATTACTTGGCTGATAAACACAATATACAGGGATCTGATTCCAGTGTAATCTGATTATAACAACAACTACACACCTTCTTGGTACTAAAAGTAGTGTGGAAGCACATTTTTGATAGGCATTTATTTTTAGAAAACATTACTTAATTACTGTGTTTCTTAAACAGAGTAACACCACTCTTTTCACATAGCATTTTGCATAAAATAATAAAATAATTTGTCACAGTTTTGTCCAAATAGTTGCTGGTCCTCATTATCTCTAATGATTATTATATATTTTGTAGTTGAATACTGTAACTAACTAGTGAAATATTTTAAATATTTATAGATCATCTATATACAATTAAAACCACGAAGAGACTCATGTGTTTGTTCTTATAAGGTAGCTAAAATTTCAAAGAAGGTAAAAAGACAAAATATAGAAGTTGGAGATGATGAAAGAAAAAAACCTTCTAACTCTGTGTGTTTGCTTTTAAATTTACTTGAAAGTTTAAATAAATGTGTGCCTGTATAACAGGAGTGAGGTATGGTTCTCAAAGTAGACTTGAGGGAAGCCTGGATTTATTTAACATAGACAGTAGTCAATATAACAGATGATCTGTGCTTTTAAATTAGATGAGTATGACAAAGAAGTTTAATAATGATTAGAATTGTGCATTACATATAATGCTTCTTTAAAGTACTGCTGAAGAATCATAAGCTATGTGTTAGCATGAAACATTTATTTTAATTTCTAATATGAGAATTGCATTAAAAGTAAACATTTTGTTATTTTTTATCAAGGTATATTGTATTGTCTGTGTTTGGAGATAAGGCACTGTGAATTTAGCACAGTTCAGTGACATCAATTCTTTTCAAAAACATAATGTGAAGTCACACAGTGATATAGAAGTGCTTTTCCAGTTTTTAAAAAAATCACTTATAGCACTTTATGCATTCTTTTAAAAACATGCTTTAAAGATTACTGTATTGTGGGAAGAATACTTAGCAAGAAATTATGCTTTTAAAAATTCTTACACATACAATATATTCTTATTGCTGATCGGTGTAGAATATACTTTGAAATATCACATGTTGGTCTGAGAAGTTATTTCAAGTACTTATTCCACCAAATTATCAAATGTTATAGAGCATAAAACCTGCACCCTGTGGAGAACCATCACTCTCCTTGAAATGGAGCAATTATCTGCATTTTGGCTAAATCTGGCCCTGTTTCCATGTACTGATTAAGTACAGAGCCAGCTAGGACTTTCCCTTTTTCCTTCCATTTTCTTCAAGCAATGCAAATGGGTCCAGTTGAGGTGCTGATACGGTCTTTGAAACAAGGAAACAGGTCAGTGTTTCCCCACTCTTGGAGCTCACCCAAAACATGTGTGAACTGGGCATGAGGTGGAACCATACTCCATGCTGTCGACTGGGACTGATCCTAGAGATAAGGAGCTATGACTTCCCAGGGCATAGAAGATTACACATCAGAGCTGAAGCACGGACCCCAAAACATTACACACTACCTCTAAGTGTGTTATGCAGATCACTCTTTGTGCATATCCTTATTTCTGCATATTTCAGAGGTGATTTCGGGCTGCCTACCTAGCCCAGCTCACTGCACTCATGTACTTCCTGCCACACTCACTGTCACTCATTCTTGAGTCACTCCCCTCATCGAGAATTAATAAAACCTGGGTTTGGCCTTGGGTTGAAACCTTCATTCTGATTAACCATCATCCTAGCTGGACTTAGGACCCCTTGGCTGCTCACAACTATAAATATGCCTTAGTCTCTTTATTCTCACTGTGATTTGCATTGGAAGTGGTAGATTGGAATTAAGTCACTAGAATTCCAATAACTTTTCTTGGGATTACAAATATAAACTTCCCAGACCATAATGAGGACCAGGAAGGTCTCTGTGTACACTCAAATAATATACTAATATATTATATTATCAAACTGGGAAATTAGATTATCTTTCATACGTTACTTCTTCACAGAAACACATACCCTTGCCATGAGTATTGCAAATTGGTGATATTTGTTAATCATGGTATTAATTAAATTCAAATTTCATTAAATAATTAATTTTTCTTTATACTGGTATTGTAGAATATGTACATATTCTCAGACATTAGTTGAGCCCATAGAATAAAACCATGAATTTGTTTGATAACTAGAAAGTTTCCTGAAATATTTTAATGGGTAAGAAGTTTAGCATAAAATTTTCTAAATGGACTGGAACATTAAGCAGAAATATTTATTCCAAAATTGAAAATCCTCAATTGCAACATATAAATCAGTCTTTAAATAATAGATATAAATATGAGAAATACAAGAGAAATATGTAGGATCTCTATTCCAGTTCAGTCTCTGTGGACAATCTCTTTCTCCTAATGATCACATTAAGTAAACTATTTAGTGTACTGGTTTGTAGGATCACAGAAAATGTTCCTACAGAGTAATGATGACAGTTAAGTCATCATATAATGTACAGAAGATAGTGATAAAAATAGTAAATAATCAACTGATGTAAGGTACAACTCCATGGGCAATGCTAGTCTGAGACTACCACCTAGAAGATGCCACATGACAGCATACAGATTTGTATACATATTGGGGCTGGAACCATAATCTAATGTAGACTTTGGTGATTGATTTTTGCTTTTTTATTTAAGCAACCAAAATTTTGTCAAATAAGTACCATTTCAATATTCCCAGTTGGATTCCTAGAGAAAGAGGTGCAGTTGACTCAGAGTGTGCGCCATGTTCTGAGATCAAATAACCTTCCAAGGTTAAAACTCTGTTCCTCCTTCACAAGAGGATGGTGGCATTGTTTGGAATATCAAAATGTTTTGATCAAGAAAAGTCCAGAAATACTGACTATATTCCCTTGAATGGAAACAATATGAGAAATGTATTAATAATTTCAAATGTACTGTGAAAAATATTTGTAACTTATATATGTAAAAGTTCATTTACATATGTGAGTGAAGTATTCAACTTTCTACAGCCTAGCTTTAAAAGATTTCAGTGTGTTATCGTACTTAAACAGTTATAAAAAGAACACTTACTATGAGATCTTTCTCCCTAAAATATTTAAGTGTACAATAATTTATTGTTGTCTATGGATGCAATGTGGCAGAGCAGATAATGGAGCTTATTTATCTTGCCTGAATGAAACGATGTCTCTTGATTAGTAACTCTTTAGTTTCTCCTTCTCCAACTCTGATACCCATCCTCCTATTCTTGGAGTCTATGAACTTGACTATTTTAGATAACTCATGTAAATAGAAACTTTTATCTTTCTGTGACCTTGATTATTTTTCTTAATATAATATCTTCAAAGTTCACCATGCTGTTGCAAATGGGAAAAATTTATTCTTTTTAAAGGCTGAATAGTAGTCTATTGCACATGAAATCCACTTTAAAAAAAAACTTGTATATTCCGTCATTAGAACGTGCACAGGAGCCTTTTAATTAGTTTCTGATCTTTTATGAAGGGACTCTGTCCATAGGTTGTTGCTGAATTGGTATAGTGTATCAGGGGGAAGAAGGGTCCAGGGATTTCTACTGTACTATGTCACTGACATCAATGTGTTTTAAGCTATTGCACAGTTCCTAAAAAAGCAGCCAGTCATCTTATCTTCTTAACCAAATATAAAAAGATAATATAATTCTTCCAACTCATATTTTAGTGTACCTTACAGCCTCTATCTTTATCAAGAAAATCTGCCAAGCACCTACAAATAAATTTTGAGTTTCATTTTAAGTTTATCTTTTCCCTTAACAGTCAATATTAAACAATAGAATAGGAAACAGTACTGTAAGTCTGGTCCCATCAAACAAGGCATTAACTTATATTCATAGTTTAAAATGAGGCATATCAATGTGATATTTCTTCATTTATTCTTGTATCATTTCAGTTCTTTATTTTAAAGCATGATTGTTACAGGGAAGTTCTAATATCTGTATGTTGCAATTTGTTAAAAAGAGGTAAAAATAGTATGAAACACTTCCCATGAGTTATAGTAGTAATTTTGTAATCATCGTACAGGACTCAAGAATGAAAAGTTGTCAACTATTAATTTAACAAACCATTTGTGCTCCTATGGCTAGAGACGGAAAGGGAGATGTTACACAGGTTGGTAGAGTTTTGAAAATGATGAGCACGAAATAAATGCTTAAGGTTATATTAATCTCAGAAATAAAATATTTAGAGGAGCTGTCAGTGTTTGATTTAACCTTGTATCACATATGGCTGAGTCTTTTAACTGACAGTGTCCTAGTTTCTTTTCTCATGGTTCAGACAAAATATCCCACATCCACAAGTTAAGGGGGGAAAGGCTAATTTAGCTCACAGTTTGTAGAGGTTTCAGGCTGTAATTTGCTGGCTCCAAGGCAGGGTTGGCGCATGGCAGAGCAATAACCCTTCATGGCAGCAGAAGATAATAAAAGCAAAAGGGACCTTACCAGTGTCTTTGTGCCCCTTTTATACTGTAGTCTACTGGGATTAGGGTGGTGCCAAACCAGTCAGCGAATCAATTTAGTAACTACACACCCTTAATTTCAGCATTGTACATCCTAGATTCAGCTGCCTTTGAAAAAGCCCTTTCTTACTACATGAGGCTTTAAGGGGTCATCTAAACACAAAGCATAATAGACACCTACTACCTGTTTTGTCTTTTTTTTTCCTAGCAAACCCATGATATTTTAGGGAGTACCAATTTTGCCTTGCTTGAAAATATTTCCCAAACTCTCTGATAGATGTGGTGGCCAAAGGACATATTTAAAGTCAATTAAGTTAAAAATTGAAGTTCTTTAGTGGAGCTTCAAAATATACTACCAAGAAAATGAGAAGGCAATCTATAGAAGAAGAAAATATTTTCAAATTATATAGTGGTTGATGAAACCATTCACATGCTCACGTATACTGTGAGCATATGAAAAGCTTTATTATTAACTTACTAAGGTTTCATAGAGCGAAGGGCCTCCTAATGGCTTGAGAGAGTGTGGGAATGGGCCTGGCTTTGAATTTTTATGATGGTAAGGAGCAGGGCAGGAGTGAGGGTTTCTGTTCACGTTTTGAAATTCACACCACCGCCCAAAGAGAGAACACCTGAGATTTCTTCTGGTATTAGCTTGTCCAAGTAAGGAGTAATAAGGAAAGAAGGAAGAATAAAAATCTGTACTATATTACCCAGTATTGCTCAGAATAGCCAACAGGTGGAGTGTCCCCTGACTGCCCACTGTTGTGGTTTAGATCTAAAGTGTCATCCAACAGTCTTGTGTTTGGAGGTGGAGTTTCATTGGAAGAGGCGGGTTAGTGGTGGGTCACCTAGAAGGGTACATTCTTATCCTCAACTCTTTCCATCCCTCTCCACTTCCTGGCAGCCATGATGTGAGTAGATTTTTCTGGCTGTGCTCTTAAACTCTGCTGTTTATACCCAAATCCTTCTGACCATGGAGTGAACATGCTGAAACTGAAGAGATATAAACCCCTTCTCCTTCAATGTGCAGGTGTCCATTATTTTCTCCCAGCAATGGGATAGTAATTAATACATTGTAATATCGACTACTACATAAAATGTGTGTATAAAAATATGGGACAAGGAACGATGTCATTTGATAGCAAAAACAGAATGAAGTACTATGCATGCCACATCATGCATGAATGTTAAAAAAATCTCAGAGAAGAAATCACGGAAAACTACTATACAGTTCCAGTAAAATGAGATGCATAGTACAGGAAATTAACTCTCTAGAAACAGAAAGTAGGTAAATAATTTCTTGGAGCTGAGGCTGTATGAAGAAGATATGTGAAGTGACTGTTAATGAGTGCAATGTTTCATTTTACAGTGTTTAAAGTATTCTAAAAGAGACTAACTGTTCTTTCTATTATCACAATGCTGCTTTCAGTTTAGGTAAATACTTTTTATTCTTCTTTATTCTTTTAGTGAAATGTAAAATTGCTGTATTTCTCTCATTGTACTGTTGTGACTATAATACATATAACAGTTAACCGCATAAATGTAAAAAGATCGTTACTATTCACCCTGTTAGCTTCTGTGAGTTCAGGAGTACAGTAACAATCAGAGCTCTCTGCCGTATTAACCAGGCACTTGCTGTGCACTTTGCTTGTGCGATCTCACTTAGCCCTCTAAATGACACTGCAGAATCAAGTTTAACTTTCTCAGCTAAGGACAATGACATTTGGGAAGATTAAGTACTCAACATAGTGTTGAAACCCTTGTCCATCTACAGTTGTTTTATATATAGATTACATTGCTTTTTACAAAAGGTTGAGTATTTTTCAGACTTTTCTTCATCCACAAATCCTCACCTTGCAATGAAATGTCAAAATGTGACATTAGTCAAAATGTGCTGTTAGTAAAATATAGGCTTCTAAGTAGCTTCATTAATTTGCACATCAACAAGATATATAGAGTTTTATATCACTGGACTTCAGATTTTGTCTGTTTTTAATTCACACCAAGTGAAAATATGACTTTGCTGATCTGTGTAACATATATCATGAGCAAAAGTGCAGTGCAAGAGCAATCTGAAATGAACTCATTTCAGGGGATTTTATGAACGAACCATCAACTCAGCATTCAGTTCACCCTCTATGAGAGATGCATTAATGTGATAGGTAAAAAGCAAGACATGTCACATATAGACAAATATAGCAGATTTGATAGAAAGTTAAATTGTACAGAAATTAGCTTTTGATGCCTCAAGCATGACTCAGAGTGTTTTTAGAAAATATTGAATTGAATTATAAAATAATAGTTCCAAAAACTCTTATGCTTGGCTGTCAATGAAAAATTAAGAATTTCTGAAAATCCTCACCTTGCTATGAAAGAATATTAATATCTTTTGATTGCACCCTCAGAAAGAAGATCAGATATACATTGGGCATAATAAAACATGAATGTTGAAGTGGTGTTATTAATTTTTTGGGAAAAGTGCTTTTTACTTCCTATATGAATTATCCATTGAAGAAATGAGTTGAAAGCAAGAGTAAATAAGAGAAAGTCAAGGCATCTGAAAACATGAAATTGTAGAAGGTGCTGTTATTTAATGGTTAATTGTACTGTGACAGTTAAGTAAAAAGACCTGCACTCGAATTCCAGTTCCACTGCTTTTTATGGTGAAAATATGACCCAGCGCCTCAGTTCTTCTGAACCTCAGTTAAAGAATGAACCTGAAAAGTAATATTCATCTTGATTTGACTTACTACAGAATGAATCAATATTATATGTAAAACATTTTGAGTAGTATCTAGTGTTGGGTAAACAGTAAACACAAGATCTAGTTATATAAAGTGAATACTGAAATCTTCACAGTATTTTTTTAATTTTATTTAAAAACAAAACAAAACAAACAAAATAGAAAAAGGGGAAGCAACAATATAAGATTCCAAGGAGAAAAAAAGAAAAGAACAAACAATACTGAGAAGTCATTACTTGATAACTTACATACTGTCATCTTGGAAATAGTTGTTCAAGTTACAAAGTTAAAACAAACAAAGTAGACATTCAAACAATGAGACTGTTGACAGTTCTGCTCCATGATATAACACAAATACAGTAATATGGTCATTCATCTTACACACTTAAACATACATGCAATTATATCCTTTAGAGCACTTTCTTTTCCTCTTTTATTTACAGTAGCAATTACACATTTTGGGTTTTATTACTCCTACAGTTCTTATTATTTTTTACACTAGAGACACAATGTGATATTTATAAATATGGTTCTTATTTATTTCACTAATGAGGATAGTTTCAAGTTGTCTGATTTACCTATGATGGTTTCAAGGTCATTCTTCTTAATAGCTGAGTAATACTCCATTGTATAAAAATACCACATCTTTCTCAACCACTCTGCAGTTGATGGGCATCTTTGTTGTTTCCAAGATTTCGCTATTACAAATTGTGCAGCTATGAACATGGGTGCACATATATCACTGTGATATGAACTTTTCAGTTCCTCTGGGAAAATACCCAGGAGGTATATAGCTGGGTTGGATGGAGCTTCCACTCCTAATCTTCTGAGAATTCTCCATACTGATTTCCATAGTGGTTGCACCAGTCTATACTCCCACCAACAGTGGAGCAATGTTCCTTTCTCCCCACAGCCTTGCCAACATTTGTTATCAGTTGATTTCTTGAGGGCAGCTATTCTTTCAGGGGGGAGATGAAATCTCAATGTTGTTTTAATTTGCATTTCTCAAATGACCAGTGATGGTGAACATTTCTTCATGTATTTATTTGCCATTTGTATATCATTATCTGAGAACTGAGTGTTCATCTCAGATGCCCATTTTTGGAGAGTCTTTGAATTTGAGTGGCTTGATGGTTTTCCATTCTTTATATGTTCTTGATATAAGTCCTTTGTCTGAGGGGTTGCTGGCTAAAATTCTTTCCCATTCTGTGGGTTTTCTTTTCACTCTGATGGTGATCTCCTTTGAAGTGCAGAAACTTTTCAGTAGTATCAAATCCCAGTTGTTTATTCTCTGAAGCATTTCCTGTGCAGTTTGCATTTTGTTCATGAATTCTCTGCTTACTCCATGTCTCCAAAACTTCTAGCTACCCTATCTTCCAGTAGATTTAGTGTTTCTGTTTTAATGTTTAGGTCTTTGATCCGTTTAGACTTTAGTTTTGTGCACGGTGATAAGCATGGATCTAGTTTCAGCCTTCTGCATGTGTAGAGCCAGTTCTTCCAACACCATTTATTAAAGAGGCTATCCTTCTTCCAGTGAACATGTTTAGCCCTTTTGTCAAATATCAGGTGGCTGAGTGTCTTTGTACTTATACTTGCATCTTCTAATCTGTTCCATTGGTCCTCAGGTCTATTTCTTTGCCAGTACCATGCTGATTTTATCACTGTGGCTTTGTAGTACAGTTTCAAATCAGGAATTGAGATGCCTCCTGCCTTGTCTTTATTGCCCAGAATTGCCTTTGCTATTCTAGGTTTCTTTTGTTTCCAAATGAATTTTATGAGTGTTTTCTCTAGATCTGTGAGGTATGTTGATGGTATTTTGATTGGGCTTGCATTAAATCTGTATAACAGTTTGGGGAGTATGGCCATTTTCACAATGTTGGTTCTTCCTAGCCAAGAGCAAGGAATATCCTTCCATTTTCTAATATCCTCTTTGATCTCCTTTTTTAGTGTAGTATAATTTTTAGCATATAGGTCTTTTACATTCTTGGTTAGGTTGATTCCTAAGTATTTCATTTTTTTTAGATGTTATTGTAAAGGGTAATATTTCCGTAATTTCTCTCTCGGTGAGTTTCTTGTTTATGTACAAGAATGCTATTGATTTTTGCACATTGACTTTGTAGCCAGCTACACTACTGAATTTGTTTATTACCTCTAGCAGTCTTTTGATGGAGTTTTTTGGGTCTTCTATATAGAGTATCATGTCATCTGCAAATAGTGATAATTTAACTTCTTCCTTTCCTATCTTTATTCCTTTTATTCCTCTCTCTTGTCTGATTGCCCTGGCTAGTGTTTCCAGAACTATATTGAAAAGGAGTGGTGATAGTGGACATCCTTGTCTTGTTCCTGATTTTAAAACGAAAGCTTTTAGCTTTTGTCCATTTAGCATAATATTGGCTGTTGGTTTGTCATAGATGGCCTTTATAAGATTGAGGTAGAGACCATGTATTCCAAGTTTCTGAAGGGTTTTTATCATGAACATTTGTTGGACCTTATCGAAAGCATCTTTTGAGATGACCATGTGGTTTCTGTTTTTGGCTCTGTTGGTATGGTGTATCACATTTATTGATTTGTGTATGTTAGACCATCCCTGCATTCCTGGAATGAACCCCACTTGGTCATAATGTATAATCTTCTTGATGATTTGTTGCATTCTATTTGTATTTTATTGAGAATCTTTGCATCAGTGTTCATTAGTGAGATTGGCCTATAGTTCTCCCTTTTGTTTGGGTCTTTCTCATTTTGGTATGAAAGTTATGCTTGCCTCCAGGAATGATTTAGGGAGGACTGCTTTCTTTTCAATTTCATTAAAGAGTTTAAGGAGTATTGGCATCAAATCTTCTCTAAACTTCTTGTAGAATTCAGCTGTGAATCCATCAGGACCTGGGCTTGAAATCTTCACAGTATTAAGGTCGAAATGTAGACAAGTTGGTAGCTTGATAACTAGATGATGAAATCCGATCATTAAGAATGAAGACAGAGTTTAGCTAATGGGCAGATATATTTTTCATACACTTTACCAATAATATATACATTCATTTTTTAGATACACAAAGGTAAGAAATTAGCAGTTTCTAATAATTACTCAAACTAAGATAAAAATATTTTTGCTTTAAGTTTATTTATTTCAGCTGTTTACACTCTGAATTTTACTGCATAATAGCTGTTTATCAATGAGTTTTATAAAATAAGTTTTAAAAGAATGTCATTTCACACTTTTTTCTTCTCTATTATTTTAAACAGTATTTTGCATTTCAGTACTAGAAATTTGGAAAAATTGTTATGCAAATAAGTATCTATATTAGAGATTGTCGTTTTATTGGACTTTATTCTGTGATATTTGAGTGTTATAAAGAAAATACCTAGAAAACTAATGAGAAGTTAACAAAAATAATGTTAGCATTTTTGCTAAAATGCTGTACATTATAACTCATTATTTTCAAAATTTTGATAGTGAAAATTTAATACAAGTTGAGGCTTATTTGATTTTTATTGTCATATTATGTGTTTTTATTTACTCTTTTAGCATTTTGCAATTTTAAAATGTAAAATTTTATCTAAATGTGGTTTATCTTTATCTTGGTAAAATTTTTAACCATATTCCATTTCAAAATTTAACTATAACAGGTTAATACCATAATAATGAATTAAATTAGCATAATTTGCAGAACTATTTCATCTTAAAAAATATACACACTTTGTATTAAGAGAAACTGAAAACACTGACCATACCTGTAGGCACCTATAATAGTAGTAGTTCTCCTAATAAGGATAAAAATGCACTATTATCTTCTGATGAATTTCTTTTTCTTTTTTTTTATAAAGATGTAATTTGTACTTAATGAGATACCCAGAGGATAAGGGTGTAATTCAGGGTTCCACTGGTTTTGACAAATGCCAACATGTATACAAACCCACATCCTGATGATACATAACATTTCTCTTATTTAAGAAGGTTATATCACAAATATTTCCAATCACTGTACATCTTTCACTCCACCCAATGATCTTTGCTTCTGTCAAAGATCATTTCTTATTCTAGAATTTCTTACAAATAGAATCATCACACAATATGTATTCTTGTTCATCTATTACATGTGATATGGAGAAATCTCAAAAGAAATCCAAACAGGATTTTTTTTCAGGTAGAAAAAAAATACTCCAAAGAAGATGCCTGAAGAAATCTAGGTTTAAAAGAAAAACATATTAGATGGGAAAATAGAAAATACTGACTATATAAAAATATATTAATAATTGCAGAAAATATAGTTTTACATCACAGATAAAAAACTGATAGCATCTTGTTTTGCTGCTTTCATGTGTAAAGGGTTTTATGCATGATTACAAAACACCACACTTGGTTTTACAAATGTGAGCTCTGAGCAGAGGACCAGTAATACTGTGTTCAGGCTTTGGTCTCACAGAAACAGTAAAATAAATGTATGGTGCCATAATCTTCCATGTATATTTGTGGTACTACCATAAGTGACCAAGAAAACTAATACAGAATGTTTTTCCTCAAAGTGAACTGCTTTTAAAAATATGGTTATGGTTTTGGAACTACAGAGAAGGTAGAGAGTGGATTTTGAGAAAAGTGGTATAGGAAGCTTTGCTTGCTTTCACTGGATGATGAATAGAAACATGAACATTAAGGGTGCTCCTCTGAAGGTGGGTATCCTTTTTTTTTTTTTTTTTTTTTTTTGGTACCGGGGATCGAACTCACGACTGCATGCTTGCAAGGCAGGTGCTTATGCTGCTGAGCTAAATCCCCAGCCCCTCCTTTTTATGTAATAAGAGAAGGATCAAGGAAATTCACATTTGCAGTTATACTGAAAGCACAGCTTTTAAATGGTGAATCTGTATGTTCCACTGAAGACTTTCCAAAGAGTACAGTTTGGTTTATTCTTACTTCAGGTAGCAAAATGATAAAGTAAAGAGACACTTTGAAGGAACTGTTGAACAGAAAGGAACTAAGAGTGGATGATTTTGAAAATTCTCATTCTCTGTAAGTGGTAAAATCTCCTAAAAGTCAGAAAGGGATAGTGTAACAAGGCACTCAGAAAAAGTTAAGAACAATGCTTTAAACTTTCTTGCTGAAATCTGAAGATTTTCAAAAGTCGAAGTATTCTGTCACCCAAAGGACTCTACCAAAATACTAAAACTTAGGGTTCTCAACCTAAACTGAGTGCTTCTTCATAGTTTAAGGGTGGTATCTATCACCCACTGCAGGAGAAGAACAAGGTAGAGAAGAAATGATCTTTGAGAGATCTGTTAATGTAGCCTTTATCTGATGGAGTGAAAATTGGTAAAATGCATACAGGACACACAAAACGTAGAGAAATTTGTTGTAGTAGAAATGTTGAACTGATGGAGATGGAGAATATAAGATAAAGGGAGGCTACTGTACCCTGCAGTTTCCACTAGTAGGAATCAGGGTGAGAAGATTACTCAGCCACGGACCACATCCTGTTTTCCTGGAAAGAGAATACCAAAAGGGCATAACCAAGAACTTTGAGAGAGTTAAGAGCTACTAGAAATTTTACACAGACCTTGAAACTTAAGCCAAAAAATCCTACCAGTTTCCCAGCTGGACTTCGGAGCTATTATATCCTCTTTATTTTTCATTTCCCTCATATTTGAACCAAAATGATCATAACTGTTATCACATTATCTTTCCACTATTATACAATGGAAAGATCATAGAACTTTCTTAGGTCACCAGATGGAAGGGAACTGTTCCAAGTAACTGTCTTGAAAGGATTAAATGGAGAAGCCTTGTTTGCCCCCGGATTTGATTTGGAATTTTGATTTTACACTGATGTTATATTGGGTTAGACTAGAAAACCTTTGGAGGATTAAACATATATTTTGCATTTGGAGGGATATGAGTTACTGTGAGCCAGAAGACATTCTGTGAAAGACTAATCCAAGATGTATTTGTTATGATGGTTGGATTTTATAAACTTCATTTAAATCCACAGAAGATTTTATATCATTTTAATTTCATTTGGAAATAATCACAACTGCATATGTTAATTTTAGTGACCAAACTGATAATTTTGAATTAAGAAGACTTAAATTCTTCAGTCATTTAAGAAAATACACTTTTTATAGTTTACTTTTTAACAGACTGGGTTGTCCTTACTGATACAATACCCAGTAGAAGTTGTTTTTTTATTAGTGTGCAAAATGTCTCACCAGAATCAGTAATTATCAAAGGAGAAATTATCAAATCTTATAAAAAGATTTTTCAATCTGTTGGGCATGTTTAAAGATGGAGAAGCAGGGATTGTCAAATGGGTGATGCTGTTCAAACTTGTCTAATTTTGTGCACATATGAATCCAATCTTACTGCAGGGGATATGCTGCTAGTACTACTTGGCTTTTTAAAAACCTTTTTACTTGTTCATGTTACAAAGAACATATTGCAGAAATTGCATTGCTATACTTCAGGGTGCATAGTTATTAATAAGTGTGTCAAGCTGTCCATGTAATTCAGGAAATCTCTGTGAAACCTGACCTCACACTGCCTACATTGTAAGTGGCTTAGTTACTCAGACTACTGTAGAGCTGCTGATAAAAATGAAATCTGTAGTCACATAAAATAGTGTGTTGGGGTATGCTATGAAAGTTAATTTATATATTCTCTTCAGTGTGTCTGCAAGGTCTATTTAAATGTATGTGCCCAATGTATATGCTGACTTGGAGTAGAAGTGAATAAGTACGTGAATGGGGTTGATAAAATGGAATTGACAAAGTGATTTCAAATTTGAGGTCTAATAGGCTAAGCAAATAGTATTTTGACATACAAAACTATTACTCAAAACTTTATCTTTTTTTACTTTAAATTATTTAATTAATTTTATTTGTATATTTTACATATACATAATGATAACATTCATCATATGGAATTTGTACTTGTACGTGATATATCTTAATTCTTCTATTTTCCCTTTTACCCCATCTCTTTAACCTTTCTTCAACTCCTTACTTACAGAAGCTTTGTTTCCATTTCCTTCCTTCCTTCCTTCCTTCCTTCCTTCCTTCCTTCCTTCCTTCTTTCTTTCTTCCCCTCTTCCCTATTTCCCCTTCCCATTTGAACATTTTCTTCCTATTTTAAAATATCTATTATTAATTTTTGTCCTTATTTACACTTTCAGTTTCTCATACCAGAGAAACCATGCAAGATTTGAACATGTGTGCCTGATTTATTTCATTAAAGAGTATGATTTTGAGGTGCATCCACTTACTTAAAAATGTCTCAAGTTTATCCTTCTCTATGGTCCAGTCATACTCCAGTATATATTTGAAGAACACATATTCTTTATCCATTTATCTATTGATGGGCTTTTTGCTTGTTTCCAAGATTTAGCTATTATAAGTGGTACTGCTGCACACACAGCTATGCATATATCGCTGTGATTTGCTGCTTTTAATTCTTTCAGGAAGATACCAAGAAGGGATTAGTTGGATTGAATGGAACATTTAGTTTTTAGATTTTTTTATGGTACCAGGAATCAAACTTAGGAACTTTTGCTTGTCAGGCAGCACTGTGAGTTATATTCCCAGCCTTAGTTTTAATATTTTTGTCTCCACAATAATTTCCACAATTTACACTCCCATCAACAGTGCAAAAGGCATCCTTTTTCACCTCCACTCCACCAACATTTGATGTTGGTTGATTTCTTGATAATAGCTATTCTTTTCAGAGTGAGATAAAATCTCAATGTTGTTATAATTTGCATCTCTCAAATAACCAATGATATTAAGCATTATTTCATATATTTATTTTCCATTTCTACTTCTTTATCTGAGAAGCATCTATTCATTTCAAATGCCCATTTTTGGGTTGGGTCTTTAAATTTGATTTTTTAAAAATTTTTTTAAAAAATATAGTATAGATATTAGTCCTTTGAAGAACAGATGTCAAAAAATTTTTTTCCTCATTTTGTGGGTTATCTCTTCATCTGTTGGTGGTTTTTTTTGCTGTGCAAAAGCTTTTCAATAAGACGAGATTCCATTTGTCGGTTCTTTGTGATATATTCTATGCAATACGGATTTCGTTCCTAAAGTCTTTGCCAACACCTGTGTTTTCTACATATTCAATCTTTCAGTAGATTTAGTGTTTCTGTTTTAATATTTAGATCTTCAATTCATTTCACACTCAGTTTAATGCATGGTGAGAGGTATGGGTCTAATTTTAGTCTTGACACATAGAAAGCTGTTTTTTTCCAACACCATTTATCAAAGAAACTACCTTTATTTCAGTGAAAGTGTTTGGCCCCTTTGTAAAAGATAAGGTACCTGAGTGTGTCAGGAGTTTCTCCATCTTCTCATCTGTTCTACTGATCCTCAGATCTGTTTTAGTTTTTTGTTACACTGATTCCTAAGTATCTCATATTTGGGGAGGATGCTATTGTGAAAGTGTTGTTTCCCTCATTTCTCTCTCAGTGAGTTTGTTATTTGTGTACAACAGTGCTATTGAGTTTTGAGTGCTGAATTTGTGTCCAGCTATGCTACTGAACTTTGTAGCTAAATCTAGGATTTTTTTTTGGTGGAATTTTTGGTGTCTTCTATGTACAATATCATGTCATCTGCAAATATTGGTTATTTAACTTTTTTCTTTTGTATCCTTATTCTTTTATTTCTTTCTCTTGTCTAGTTTCTCTGACTAATGTCTATAGAACTATTTTGAAGAATTGTGATAGTAGGCGCCCGTGTCTTGTTCCTGATTTTAGAGTAAAAGCTTTCAGTTTTTGTACATTTAGTATGATGTTGGCCGTTGGTTTGTTATAGATGGCTTTTATCAGGTTGAAGTAAGGACCATCTATTCAAATCTTCTGTAGCGTTTTGATCATGAATGAGTGTTGGACTAGGATGAATCCTACTTGATCATGTTATATGAGCTTCTTGATGATTTGCTGCATTCTGTTTGCCAGTGTGGTTTTTAGGATTTTTGTATCTATGTTCATTAGGAAGACTGGCCTATAGCTCTCCCTTTTGGTTGGATTTTTCTCTGCTTTTGGTATCAGGATAATGCTTGATTTCGAGGAATGAGTTAGGAGGATAGCTTTCCTTTCAATTTTATTAAACCATTTGTGAAGACGGGGCATTAAGACTTCTCTAAATTTCTTGTAGAACTCAGCAGTGAATTATATTTGTCAGGAAATGCTCTTTTTTACTGATAAGTTTTTAATTATATCATCAATTTCATTGTCTGATATTGGGTTATTTAGAATTTTTACATCTTCCTGATTCATCTTTGGTAATTCATATGTATCTAGAGATTAGTTCATTTCATCCATGTTTTTCATCTATTAGAATAAAGGTCTTGAAGTAGGTATTGATGATCTGTATTTCTGTGGGATCTGTTGCTATTTCACCCTTTTCATTGCTAATAGCATGGATTTGAGTCTTTTCTTTCCTTTTTTGGATAAGGTTGGCAATTTTATGTCATCTTTCAAAGAACCAACTCTTCATTGATTTTTTGCATTATTTTGTTAGTCTCAATCACTTAATTTCTGCCCTAATATTTAAAATGTTCTTCCTTGTGCAAGGCCTGAGCATGACCAGCTCTTCTTTTTCTAGGAACTTGAGGTTCGACATTTGGTTATTTATTTGCGCTCATTTTGTTTATCTGATGTGGGAATACGCACATCAGATAAATTTCCCTCATAGGACTGCTTCCATGGCTTCCCATAAGTCTCAGAACGTTATACTGGTATTATAATTTATTTGTAGAAATGGTCTGATTTCTTCTTTAATTTCGTCTATGACCCATTGGGTGTCCAGGAGGATGCTATTTCATTTCCATGTGTTATGAAGTTCTTGTGAGATCTTTTGACATTGATTTCCAGTTTTCTTCTACATGATCAGATAATATGCATGGGATAATTTCAATTCTGTTGCATTTACTTAATCATGTTCTAAGGGCTAATACGTGGTATATTTTGGATAACATCTCATGCACAGCTGAGGAGAAAGTGTATTCTGATGTTGTGGGGTGGAACACTCTGTAGACATCTACGAAGTCCATTTGTACACAGATTTGTTTCAGATCTGATACATCTTTGTTTACTTTTTTGTCTAGTTGATCTATTTGGACAATGGGGTATCACGATACCCCAATACAATAGTGTTAGTGTTTATTTGATTTTTCATGTCCATTAATATTTATTTTATGTATTTGGGTACACTGGTATTTGTTGCATATATATTTATGCAAAAAAGATATATTTATATCTTTTTTGTCTCTTTTTATCAGTCTTGGCTTGATGTTTATATTTTCTGCAAATAGAATAGCTACAACTTCCCTTTTTCTGGGTTATTGTCACATGGGGAATTGTTTCTATCCTCTGACTTTGATTCTTTTACAGTTAAATTATGTTTCTTATATGTAGCATATTGTTGGATCTTGTTGCTAGATCCATTCTGCCAGACTGTTTCTTTTGATTGGTGAGTTGAGACCATTTACACTGCTGGCTGTAATTAATATGTATTGATCTACCCTTGTCATGTTATCTTCCTATTGTTGGTTCCCTTTTTCCCCTCCATTTAATTACTTACCTTGCCCGGTGGCTTCATTCTGTTGGAGTTTCTGGAGTTATAGTATCTATTATCCCTTTCGATAATGTCCTTCACAATATTTTGGAGTGCTAATTTGGCATTAATAATTTTCCTTAGGTGTTCTTTGTTATGAAAATATTTTACTTTTCCATCAATTTTAGAAGATGATTGTTTGGGATACATCAATCTGATTTGGAGGTTATTTTCTTTCAGAACTTGAAATACTTCACTCTAAGGTCTCTTTGACTCAAAGGTTTGTATCGAGAAGTCTGCTGTAATTTTAATGGGTATACATTTATAACTGATTTCTTTCTTTTTTCCTAGAAGCTTTTAATATTCTGTTTTTCTGTTAAATTTCTGGCATCAAGTGTTATGTAACATGGGGTAGATTTTTTTTGATCATGGCTAATTGGAGTTCTATATGCTCGCATATCTGTAAATCAAATGCTTTTTCCATGTTTGGGAAGTTTTATGCCATTACATGTGTGACATTTTTAAAATGTCATTTGCTCTATTTTCTGCAGTTTTCACTAATTCCAATCCATCTCATATTGTTCTTCTTTGCATCATTTAGTATCAGGTCCTGACCTAGATCCCCAGTCTCCCAAATGAGTATACAGTGAAGGCTTAAATCAAATGAGACAAGAGGTAGGATTTTAGGGCTCCAGGAGGGTCAAAACCCTTTAGCTGAGTTCGAGACTCTGAGGGCTAAGACAAAGACTTCTCTGGACCACCCACTTTTATTAGGTCCAAAACAAAGGGTGGGGAAACTGAGGAAAGCGCAGGCAATGAGCAGGACCTTGGGAGTCACTTCAAGGATGTCTCCAAGTAACGAATCATGTCAATTTAGGAGAACCGTGTTATCATGAAGACATGCCAGGAGTGAGGCTGTAGAAGTAATTCCTGCAGCTGCAGTCTCTATCTACTTAATTGATGTTTGAGCCAAGTGTCCACAGCTGTGGCCTTATCTTGCCCCTTGAGGTATCTCTGGCCTCACAGGCCACTACAGGACTCAGCCAGGACCAGTGATTCATAGAGGTTCACTTGCTATGAATCAGCTCCCATCACCAGGCAAGGGGCCGAGACTTAGACTCACAGATAAACATAGAAAGCCAATTAGTAAAATTTAAATCCTGCTCAAAACTGCTTCATAGTGATCTCTGACAATCTAGCAGCTGTTGAATCGATTTTCTGTAGCCCTTTGTCTTTAAGAAATCATTCTTTTCAGGATCACTAACTACAATCCTGTCGTCTAGATTTGATATTCTGTCCTCACATGGGCTCATTCTTCTCCATATACTTTTTTTTATTTTTGAGACAGGGTCTTGCTATATAGTCAGGCTGGCCTTGATCTCATTATGTAGTCAAGGCTGGCTTTGTTTGATCTTTTGGTAATCTTGTTGCCTCAGCCTTCTAAGTGCTAGGATTACGGCTATGTGCCACCATGCCTGGCATGCTCCATATACTTTCAATCAAATTTTTTAAACTCTTAGATATCTTAATCTGTTTCATGGATTAAATTTCTTTTCCAGTTTGAACATTCATGATGTCCATAATTTTCTAAGTGCCTGTATTCTTTTATCTGTATCTTCCCTAGAGTCACTAATCTTGTCCTGCATTATAGCTATTATCTCCAAAGTTATCTGATAAATTATTTCTGATTTGATTTTTTTCCTACAGCCTCATTCACTTACTTTGCTATTTTCACTTACCATTTCAGAGAGTTCAGGTGGGTAGTTTTCAAATTATTGTACCTCATTGCTCACTGGGTTTGCCTTTGGCAAGCTAGAAGTCTGAGGTTGCATCTTGCATCCATGCTTTCTCATTTTCTATGTTCTTAAAGTTTAATTCCTGCATTGATTCTTACAAATTGGTTATGGTAGGTATATTTCTTGCTAGTATTATCCTTAGAAAATGAATACTTCTCATAGGTGTCTTTGAGGTATAGCTGGCTTTTGGGTTTTGATTCTGTTGCCAAGTCCTGCCTCTTCAATTTAGTGAGGATGGAAGTCACTTCCTATTTAGCCTTGTCCCTGGTTCTTTGGCATTGAGCTATAGCACATGGATCTCATAAATCTTATTCTTGGCATACAAGGAAGAACAACTGGTTAGAACAATTACATCACCTTGGTTTAAGTAGTACAAATAGCATCAAACACACCTTAGAAAATGACAAACCGTGATAACTATTAATTTGCCACCTTTAACCATATGGATGGGATTCATAGTTATATAGCCAAATCTAAAACAAACCAGAAAATTATGTACAGTAAATGTCCCCTCAATATGGCAATTTTACCCTCAGGGAGAAAATGACCTTTTTGTGAGTCATATATTATATGAATCACATAAAAAAGATAAGTACATAAAATTAGTCTTTTAGGGTTGCCATAATAAAATGACACAGACTGGATGGCTTAAACAGCAGAAAGTTGTCTTCTCATGGTCTAGAGGCTGGAACTTCAAGACTGAGATGTCAGTATGTGTGGTTGCCCCTAAACTTCTCTTTAGCATTCTCTGAGAATTTGATGCTGTGTCTGCAGATGCCTTTTCCTTGTGCTGGTGTCCTTTGCTCTTCATTCCTCATGCTGTAAGGTCATGCTGTAGATTACGGTACCATTCTTATAGTCTCATTTAACCATAATTATCCCTTTAAAGGCTTTATAACGAAATCAGTCATATTTTATGGCCTGGAAGTTAGTGCTTCAACATATAAATTGGGGAGGGTGAGGAGACAAAATCTGTCTGTTACATGTAAGGCCTATACAATGGATCGTTATCCTGGAGCACAACTAAGTGAGCATGAATCTGATGGAACCGTGATTCTTAGAAAAGACAAATTTTGAACCAGCGCAACTTGAGCAAAATGTGCCAGATGTTCTAAGGAGAGGAAAAGACATATCTGTGAGAGTGCCCTGTGATCAGGGATAAGAGGTGGGCCACTGTGAATGGAGCACAGGTGGCAAAGAAGGTAGTAGCAGGATATGAAAATAGTGGTAGGTTGGAAAGAACTTTATGAGGTTTCCCCCCAGGCATGCCTGGGAAAATGAAATGCATCTTCCTGGGCCTTTCCCATTCTTCCATATCCCATGTGCCAAATGAATTTTATTCACCTCTCAAATCTGTTCCTTTTTCTCTGTCTCTACTATCTTGGTCCAAAATATCCTGATTTTTTTCCCCTAGAAAACAGGCATAAGTCCTATATTAATCCCCTTCAACTGTTATTAAACATGAACTTTCATAATGTTTTTAAAAAATTTTTTGAGATGAGGTCTCATCATGTAATCCAGGGTATTCTTGAACTCACCATGTAGCCCAGGCTGGCCTCGAACTGATGATGGTTCTGCTGGATGCTTCCTTTGTTGGGAATGTCTTCCTCTGGCCTTTGCCCCAAGTTAGTCTGAGCTCAGCTCACATCTTTGTAGGAGTCTTTACTCACCCTCCAAACCAGATCAAAGGGACCAATTACCTTTCCTAAAGGTAATCTTTGTGTACTTCTTTTTTTATAGTGTAAAATGTAGCACATTTTTTACCATGTATCATATAATTTTTTACACTTTCATAAATATTCCCCTCTGATGTATTTTTATAGGAAAAATTTTTCAATGCAGGGATCATACAATGTAATTACAAGAATTTAAGTTAATCCATAGTTATGTAGAATGCTATTATAGGCATGTACATGCAATGGTTTCATTTTATTATGATACAGCAGTTACTTCATGCAGTGTCAATATGATATGTGTCACTATAAAAAGCAAAATTATATTTCTTGCAGAAAAAAATAAAAATTGAAATCAAGTGGAAAATTTCCAGGGCCTTCTGAAAATAATAATTTTTTTCTCCATAATTATTTTCTTTTCAGCACCACAAAGATGACAATAAAGCAAAATCTATATTATTTCCAACAGCAACATAGCAGAGAAAAAGGACCTTTTTCTATCTATACCTTAATACCATATATTTTATATTGATAATTGGTTGTTTCAAACTGTACTATATTTTCATATTTTAAAAGTAATTTCTTAAGTTGTTAAAAGTGGTGCTCTGTTAGAGACCCCTGCAGTGGACCCCAATCTCCTGCCAGGTGGAGTGGACGCGGTGAGAGATAAAAGAGACAGAATGTGAAGTGGCGGGGTAGCACGGATCTGGCGTGAACTGTTCGTTGTTCACGGACGGCAGAAGGTCACGAGGCAGCCAGAACCTGGGCATTAATTGATCACATTTGTGTCAAGGACAATGGCAGTGAGTGTCTCCAGGAACAATAATGGTGACTGTGGCCTGCTAGTAAAAACAGAGAAGTCCTGCAAGGATGAGAGAGGGCAATAAGGAAACTGCAGCTTCCCCACTGCCTTATCATCCTCGGCAGGTCTTGTCTTGCTCTGTGGGCACCACAGCATCACTAGCTGCTAGGGCAGGGAGATTCCTTGTTCTGATCTGGCTCAAAAGGCAGGACAAGGACAGCCTTGGACATCCTCTAGACTATGACTTGTGGTCCCCAACAATGCTTAATGATTAGCTGTGAACTTTTTATTATATTTCCCTGAGGATTTACTTTAGGCTTAGAGAAACAGACAGACCAAGAAACTGTACTTCAATTTACATTCAATCCAATAGAAACTCATATAGTGGTAAACATTGAAATAAAAAGTTTGACAAGACAGGGCTTTGCTTATTTTGTGGTCTTAGGTTATTTTAACTCAGATTTTAAAGTAAATTCAAAATTCTATAAACTCTGATTAGAAATTTCATTCATTTTAAGGAAATCCTAAATTGTTTACTCTTTTGTTTGAATTGCCTTTGGGTGTGATCATTAGGAGAGTTGCTTTTGTAGAAATTCATATCAACATTAGACTTTCATTATGGACCTTGATACGTAGCTGCCCCCAAATAGTGAGACTCAACTTACCCATCCCTGGATACTATTGCAGGAAAATTCCCAAGCCAGACCAAACCAAAAAATCAACAGGAAGACTGCACTGAGGAGGCAAGAAGGCAGCATTTAATTTTTACACCAATGGACTGTTGGGTCCTCACACCAGTGGACTGTAGCAGGGATAATACCTCAAAGGCAACAGAGCTGAATTTAGGGAGAATTTGGTTTATATAGAATTTAGAAGTGGGATGTATAAAGTAAGTGACAAAATGTTACATAATTGGTTACATACATTGAGTCATATATTAATAGGCAAACTAGTCTTGAAACAAAGGAATTGTTCATCATAATATAGAACACTCTGGGAAGAAGAGGAAGGGGCCCTTACAGAGTGAGCATAGTTAAGGGCATTATCATAATATAGGAACATTCTGGGGGGTGGCCCTTGAGTTAGTTGAGGGCAAGTTACAATTCATATTTAATCATGGAGAACTCAGATTACAAAACACGTCTGGTGTAAATATGATACAAATTTCCCAACTTATCTGTACCTCCTGCCTCAAGTGCACCTCAGGCTTTAACAGTAGCCTGTCCCTTTATGGGGACAACAGAGCAGCCAAGGGGGAAGACAGGAAGTTGGGCCATTCTTCACAGCAAGAGCTCTCATTACATTAAAATCACAGGAGGAGCTGTTTTAAAAATGCAGATTTCTGGGGTTCCAGTGTTACCTCAGTCAACGTATTTAGAGATGAGGTACACATGTCAGGATTTTTAAAGTTCCACCAGTGACTGTTACAGCCAAGTTTGAGAACTGCTGTTCTGAACATAGCAAGGTCCACGCCAGTTAGGTTTCAGTGTTTTCAGATGAAAATTTCTAAATTATAGAAATTGAGGGTGACTGTTTAAGGACTCTTGGCGTATGTGTGTGGGAGTCATAAAGCATGTGAACCTGTTTCTAAAATCTCTATTCCATCCCATTTCTATATCTATTTTGTAACAGATCATGTTATTTAAATTACTATTGTTTTATGAAGTTCTGGTATCTGGTAAGGTAATTACCCCTAATAGGTCTTCTAACTCAAAGCTTACTTACCTTAGCATTAGTATAGCTATACAAATTCCTTTTATTTCGTGTTTGAATGACAGACATTTATTTTCAAGCTTTATATAGCCTTTTATTTAGGACATATCACTTTTAAATGTCATAAAAATCTGCACATTTATAGTAGTGTATATAGCAATTAGCCACTTAACTTATTAGCTCAAGCCTGAAATCTGGAAATCACATTTGACTTATTCATTTGCCTCAGCTCCACACTATTACTTAATCTTGTCAAACATCTCCTAAATCTGTCTACATCTCTAAACCCTTTACTGCTACCATTACCAAGCCCACTATTGCCTTCTGCCTGGACTATGGCAATACCTTCGCTGCAGTTTTGTAGCATGCACTTTTACCTCTCTTACACCCATTTTCCAACTAGTCTATATACAAAATACAAATCAAATGAGGGCTTGCACTTGCATAAAACTCTTAAATTGCCTTTAATCAACATCCTGTCACATTCTTCCATGGTTCTCCATAATAAGACTCCATTTCAGTCACCACTGTCATGTCCCAAAATCCTACACTCATCTTCATTTGATGCAGGTCTCCTGTGCTTTTCACTTCATTTTAAGTAGAAGCTATTGCTTATCTCTAGTACTTTGAGCATTATTTCCTCAAGCAATATCATTTTACCTGACAAACTTCACAAGGTTAAATATGCTAAGATGGAAAACATCCCACCCTTTTAGCTGTTGAATCTTATATAAAGGAAAATTTGATTATTTAAAAAAGAACACCAGCTATTCAAGATTATAAAGTTACTTTTTTTTCTGCAGAGATGGCTCAGCCTTGCAGTTTCACTTCTTAAGATTCATCTTTTCTCTAATTCCACTTCTGGAAACACTTATTAAGTGATCTGCCAAAATGTAGAGTAAAATTAAATCTGATTGTGTCAGTGAAAAGATAAACTTTAATGTTAAGAGGAATGAGAAAAGAAGTAGTTGGATCTAACAACCCATTAATGGAGTGAGAGATGAATTGGCATGTTTCCCTCCAATCTCACATTAATAACTCTAGAACTTATGTCCTGGGGAACTTAATCTTTTGAATTCGGATGGTTATTTTTCATAGCATGCACTTATGAAATACATTAATATATTTTCTTAAAATAAATCAAACGTTTAGTGTATTTTCTGGTGTAAAATAACTTAGAACTGTGAACTTCATGTAAAAAAGCACAATATATAAAATAGCCTAATGATGCCAACTTATTGATGTGTGTGTGTGTGTGTGTGTGTGTGTGTGTGTGGTGTATGCAGTTCCTGAAACAAAACTACTTAAAGACACAATCAAAGCTATTCCTGTAAGAGATTTAGCTGCTGTGTAGCGAAGGATGGTTAATTGCAAGCACAGACCAATCCCATGACCAAGGCAGATGCTTCAAATATATCCGTCCTACCTTCTCCACTTGACAGTCACATAGTCTCTGATTAATTTTATAAATGTACTACATGCAGAATTTTTTATTTATTCAGAAAGGACCAATAAAATAAATACATATTTGTCATCAAACTCCAGGATTTTACAGTACACAAAGAAATGGCATGCTGTTAATTTATATGCACAAAATCATACTCACTGGAAGATACATTTGTCATAGAAATCTCAATGTCTTTACAGTGACTCTTCCATCTCCTATGCCCTCAGGAAGATTTTTCACAAATGTTTTTGCTTTAGGGATGTAGCACAATTCTCCGTGAAATATTACATTACCTATATCTTTTAATGTACTCATGTTTACACACACACATGCACACACACACACACACACACACACACCTTGAAACATTGATGGTATTGGCCAACTCCTGACAAAGTTTATTAAAAACAACAAGCAGATATATTTTGTTTTGTGATATGTATGTATGCAGTTCAGTACATGCTAGATAGTTGTTTATTAAAGGATTAGAACTTCTGCAGTTTGACATCATTACTACATTATGATCAAGGAAAGTACATTAATAAATTATAACACTATCCCTTTTATCCTCATCTGTTACTTTTTCCCGAGTCAGAAATCTGCTTAATGAATATGTCTTCATGATCAATTTGTATTTGACTTGAACTCAATCGCAGGGAAAAGTATGTAACATTAGGGCTAGAAATAGGAGAGAGGATAAAACATTTTTGGAAAGATTCGTTCTTGTAAAGGTCAAAATATTAAAGCATTGAAAGCTTTTCATTTTACAAAATGATTCTAAGCCAAAACAATACATTTTCTGTTTCATGTCCTAAAGTCTTTGGCAGAAATGTGAAGACTTACAGTTCTCGCTGAACTTTACCTCAATCTTTAAATATAACGTCCTAATGTGAATAATCTTGGGAACAGAAATATGTTGACAGCTTAGTGTTCTGACATTCTATTCTCATTGTCCAATTTTATTTTCCCTTTTTCTGCTGATGCTTGAGCATAATTACAAGCACAACCTTAGAAAGGCATTATTGAAAACCCACAAAAGGCTATTTCACATTAGGGAATTAAAGACTATTCATTTTGGAAAATAAGAAACTAACTTTGATTTTAAAATGATTTTCCAAAAGCCTCCATCAGAATAAAGAGAAGGATTTCTATAAGAAGTGTTTGGCAAATTGTCACATAAACGATCTACAGAATCACCAGCTATTTGCTAGCACATTTAGTAATATAAGAGTTTAGTACAGTTTATTTAAACTTATACAAAGAAACAAAGATGTAGATTTTGAGTATTCACAAAGGAACAGAACAACATTAATGATTTGATGGATAGCTTGACTATCAATTCTTGAAATAATTATGTTTTGTAAATGAATTTCATAAAGAACTCATCAGGAATTCATGAAGAACTCATGATGTAGTTATGCATACAGAGAAGCTAATACAATGAACTTTGGTATATAAGCACTCTTCTGCAGTTCTATTCAAAAACACTATGCTATTAAAATTATAATAAATATATTACACAATCATTATATACTTTTGCTCTACAACGGTTCTTAGCAGTCATGCATTTCATACACTTAACTTCCTGGATTTATTTGTAGTCATAAATATTGTAAATTTTTTATGAATTCTCAATTGCAAATTTTTCTGTAAAGCATATAATTATATTTTTATTTTTAAAAAAGCCCCCTAATTTAATTGTCTTAGACTAGGAGTATGGGGGAAATATTCCACATTTTCCAGGAGCAATACTTGATAAAAAGTACACAGTACACTTAAGAACTTTACTTTTTCTAGTTCACAAATAGGAAATTTGAAAGACCTCTCCTCTCTTTCCCATGTGACCAGACAGTATCTGTCTTGAAGGCTGCATGGAGTCAGGAAGCCTGGGGGAATGCTCCTGGAAGTCCCCTACTTACTGAATCCTCTCTTTTGGGCTAGTTTTTAAAGTTGTTGGAGGACTACATTAATTATTTCTCAATTAAAAAATTAACATGTTAAGAGTATGATAGTTAAGAGATGACATTAGATGACATCTAACAAGATAACTGCATTAACTCATTTAATAAATTTGTTTTAGTTTCAACTTTGGAAATTTTGTATTATATTCCCCCAATTATTTTTATAAATAACTGGAAATTATTTATTGATTAGTCTATAATTAATTTACAATAGTTCTACAAGAAGACATGATATATATTTTGTGGTATCTATTATGGTAAGAGACACTTTAGAGGTTAGTACTCTGTGTCATAAAAGAAAGTTGAGTTTAGACTCAGATATATTAAGGATTGAATTCTAGTCCCACACTCACTAATTATAAAATCTGTGTGACCTATCTAGTTTTTATAAATGTACATTTTTTTCTGTAATATAGATATTATATTTAAGAAATTATTTATCTAGAGTTATAGTAATGGCATTGCTTTATTGTTTAGAGAAGGCATTAAGATAATCCCTGTCGATGCTGCAATTATTAATATCCCCAAATCATGCTGAATCATCAGTTTTTTCATTGTCACATATTATCTCTGTCATAAAACTAGATTTCACATAGCTTCATCTGGCAGATTTTCTAACAGGAAAATGAAGAAATATTCAAGAATAAAATCTAAAAGGTAATGGTTCTGAAAATTTGATTTACAGTGGGAAGAAACAATACTATTTGGATATACAGTATATAGTATAGTATTAATAAATGAAAATATAAGCATCTCTACAAATATTACTGAAGCATATGAGAAGCAATAATATATACTTCTGTTAAAATTCTTCGTAAAAAGAAACAGATACATTCAGATGTAATATGGCAATCAAAAGCCAACATTGTTCACATTATTCAAAAGTTGAATTCCTGGTAATAATGTTCAAGATACATGATTGTTATTTCTAGTGTTATTTAACATCATTCCAAAATTACTGTACCAAACAATTAGTTCATAGAACAAATTAAGAATTATCATTATTGAGAGGCAAAATTTTAATTTCTTGATGGTGTTATTTATGCTTGTTACCCTAAGAGAATAAATTGAAAAACATATAAAAAACAAAAAGTTAATCAAGAGAATAGGTATGTAATTTCTGTTCAAAACTTATGACCAGTAACTTCTGTTATAAATACCCTAGTGATGTCATTATTAAAACAGATAACATATAACAAATTTGCAATAGCAATATGTATACTATACGATTCACAGAAGAAAACTATAAAAGTGAATAATAATATATTCTAATACATAACATTTTACCTTTGCCTGTTAAAAGCACCATTAACCCAATGAAGACAACAGTAAAATATCTATGGAGGGAGTATTACATTGTGGGCAAGGTCAAGCATAAATGTTCTTAATTTTTATTATGAAAATAGTCAAGTTAAAAAAAGAAGAAAGTGATTATTAAGAAGATCTAAAGAAAAAGCAAGCAAGACTAAAAGCCTTAATATGCTAAACCCAACTCAAAATTTAAAATATGCATATCAAGATAATATCATTAGAACATTTATAAGATTGACATGATTTTCCTTTTAAATAGTAATACAGATTGCACAGGAGTAGAAAAACTGGGGGGGTAAATTTTCCAGTATCTATTACAAATTCATATGGACAAATCTGATGCAATAAGCTTAAATTTAGCAGTTTAACTTAAGGATATAAACAAATGTGTAACTAGGAAATAAAAAACATTCAATCAGATTCATATAGCAGGGTTTATAAGAGTGTGTGCTCTGGATCTGGAAGGTGTGAAAGGCAACCCTAGTTTTGTGACACAAGCTAAGATTTTAGACCTCACATCTCTACAGCTGTTTCCTCATCCCCCAAATGGGAAAAATAATCAGGTCTACCATCCACTTTGCTGTGAGATCAAAAATTGACTTAGTAGGAAAGTAACCTAAACAGAGAAATTATATTTGAATATATAACTCTGTGGTTCAAAAGAAACTGCCAAGAGAGTAACAGATGAAATCACAAAAATTAAAGAAATAAAAATTAATAGAGTCATTGGAAAAAAAAGGCCTCCTGTCAGAATTAGGCAACTCACTGTGTTGATACTTCTTATGGGTCCTAGTGCATGTTCTTTCCTTCTGCACACTGCTGTCTAAATCAGGAGCTGACTCACGTGGACAAACAGTAAGATGCTCATGACCTCTTTCCTCTTGGAGATTTTGGCTAAGGGAGAGCTGAAGAGACTCGGGAGGGAGAAGGAGGGTTTGTCTCTGATTTTCTCTGTATGTTTCTTCACAGGAAGGTCACTACATTTCTCAGTGTTGCTAAAGCTGCACACTTACTTTTCTAATGTCAAACTTTTAAATATTTTTCCTGTTTCTCAACTGTAATTCTATGGAATGGATGTGATACTCAGGGATTTTTTTTCAGGTTAAACTACATTAAATCTTTGTCTCTTCTGCTATTCAAAAATTGAAGATGTTTATTTCAATAATTACATATATTTAATTTTTTTAGCTTTGTAACTGATTCTTTTCATAAGTTTGTTCCTGTATTATACAACTATACATCATGAATGTACTTCTTTTTATTTGTGTATATTTTAAAAACATTTATCTTACTTTATTGTTTATTCTTTCAAGTCTTTTTCTTTAGGTGTATGGTTTACATTTGTTGGTTCTATAATATTGTCTTGGCTTTCACACATATTGATGATTCTAAATTACAGCCTTGTATTCCGTATGAAAAATTTTGAGATTGTAACAGAGAATTACTTTCATTTACTTTCTGCTTTTAGATACTACAATCTCTCATTAATAGGATTCTTTCTCTGGTTTTTAAACGTGGTGATAAATTTATCAGTTCAAATATACACTTTAGGACAATATGTAATTTATCAACTAGTGATTTCCTACTGTTTATTTTTTTGAAATTATGTATTATTTCTACCCTTTTTCTGTTTTCTTTTTTTCTCTTTAAATAAAATTTTTAAAAAGTTTTAAAAATGTACACTTCCTATAAACTTTCACTGGAAGTTTCTAACTTTAAAGGCTTCTCAGACCTGAGTTCCAGGGAGAGATTTTAGTTTTTATTTTATTGTTTTGCATAGGATTGGGTTTTAGTATTGTTAATTTTTTTCTCTAAAGTTATATATGATTTGGATTATGGTCTGTATACATGTTTTGTACTATTTTTGATTGCTTGAATTTACAGAGATTTCACTTGTGGATTAAGTAAACATTTTAAAAACATAAAATTAATACAATTGTTTTATTAATATATTATTTAAAATATTTCAAAGAAATCTTTCCTGGTATGATAGAATATCTAAATAACTAATTTTGAGTTCTCATAAAGAGAAATATAATTTTTAAGTCAGAAATAGAATCAATTGCCACATATTTTAGAAGTACAGTATTCTTTTCTTTGTAGCTGTTTTATGATGTTTGGTAGATGTCATAATCCTAATCCCAAAAGTGTGTGTGAACCTACTCTCTAAAGGGAAGAACTGAATAAGAAGAATGTGAGACAATTTCTCAAGTTCCAGTTTATAAAGCATGCTAAAATGTCACTGGAATAAATAGTACATGTTACTGTTAATTTTCACATGAGTAATCATTTTCTGAGGAATTAAAATAACAATCTCTCTTATCTCTAACTTTTTGATGCAACATAAATGTTAACAGTATGTTGCTTTTAAACATACTAAAATTATAGATTATTTGGAACACACACATCTCTAATAATCTTTGTTTAATGACACGTTCATCTGAATATATTACTTATTTACTTAAAATAGATTTTGCTGTGAAATCATTAGGAAACAATATTGTTGTTCATTATTCTTTTGAATAGTGACTAGTAAGATCGTTACTGGCTGAAGCTTCCACGGGCATGCTTTCTCTATGGTATATATTTCAACATTAGCCAAATCTGACCAGCACTATCATATCTTTTTTTTTTTTTTGCTTCTAGTCTAAATTTGAAGCAAAACTTTGTGAGACTCTGTAGAAAGAAGGCAATTCAATGAAGAAATCAATGGAGAGATTCAGTTTAGATGGGAATACAAGAACATTTGGTACTTCTTTCTTTATTTTAGATTCTTTGTGGAAAATACACATGTAGGCTATAAAGGAGTCCTTGGGGGCATTATGAAATGGTTTTCAGAAGTCAGCAGACAAAGTTGTAATGGCAAAATTGTTAAAAGTCTAAATGAGTAAAGCACTTGGGAATAGATACTATATATTGAGCACGTAATAATTTTTCAAAATAATGGACAGGATGACCTAACGAGTCATTTCCATTTCCATAGTCTGTGAACCCTGTAGTTTCATTGAATGAGGCAAGGATTTTTTTCAGTGGGAGTTCTATGGCCAATCCATACACTGCTTTGAAATTCAAGTGCTAGTGTTTTAGCCCACAGAGTAATGGTGTGTAAAGGCAGTTGAAAGCATAATAAAATTGGACTTCTGTGTATAATGGAGGGAAAATATAATTTTATTGTCCATTCTAAATTGTGTATTGCTTAGAGATGGACCCATGTACTGCCCATTTAGTAAAATTTAATTTCTTCCTGCTATTAGTAATTGTGTCATTGATCAATGTCCATCTTCATAAAGGTTGTGAATAAAAATAACAAAATGCCAAATCCTAACTAGTGCTAGCAAGATTTGGTTGAAGAAAACAGTTAATCTTTTTCAGAAATTTCACTTCTAAAACAAATAATTTATCAAATCTAAATAGAAAGTTTTACCTTTATATTTATTTAATTATTACATGAACTGTAGCTTAAGAGTTCATTCCTATGGAAGAAACTTTATGAAACTATTTTTGAGCCATTTTTCATATTTCACTATATTATGTTCCAGTGTTCAGTAATTTGTTGAGATATCTATTAAAATGCTTTTTATTACCATTTTTATATCACATAAAATTTTTCATAGACACGACTTCACAAATAAGAATTTTTCAATAATTGTAATATAGTAAAATTCTAAATACTAATACCCAGGTTAAACTTTCTTTTATACTTTGCTTAATTTTCATTGACATATCATTTGCTCTGTCTACACACACACAGACATGTATCTTTAAGTACAGCCATATATTTTTCTACAACTACTGGCAAATAAACTGGAAACGCAGTGCACTGTTTCCACTGAGCACTTTGGTCTGACGTTCTAGGAAGAAGGATATTCTCTCATCAAATTAAAGAATAAATTTCAAGAAATTTTATATTGATATGCAATATTATCTCCCCTATGTTTCATTTTTAAATTTTGACAAGTCAATTTATGTAGTGCTCAGGTCTAGAATCCAATCCAGGATCAAGAATAGCATTTAGCTGTTATGTCTTTTTAACTATCCTTTAACGGAGCCATTATTTGTCATTTTTGACAGATATTTTAGAGTCCAATCCAGAATATCCCTCAGTTTGGGTTTACCTGCATCTCTGTATGATTAGATTCAAATCACAGATTTTTGACAAAAATTTCACAGAATTGCAACTCTGCCACTCTCAATGATCCCATTAAAATACACAGGGTGAGTGTGTTCTGTTATTAATAATATTAACTTTGGTTATTTGAAAACTTAATTTGTAACTATTTTGAGACTCTATTACTCACTGAAGTTTCAGCCGGTGTTTATAGTATCTATTAATAATTCTACCTTCAGAATCCCTCGTGTATTTATAAATTGGTGCTATACTTGTTCAGTCTCAGGTATTCTTTATGTACCCTGTGTCTTCTTTAGCACATACATGTTTTCAGAATATTTTCTCCAACTCTGTGTCTTGCCCATTCATTGCTCAAGCAAATTTTGTTTTTGCAATTAAAAAAAGTTGACTATATGTTATATATTAAAATATTTTTGAGAGTTCTTTCTATGATTTGAAAGCTTTTGGTCTTTCTTCCTCCAGAATTGTATGTTGAATTCTAATCTCTAAGGTGACAGGAAAAAAGCTGGAGATTTAAGAAAATGATTAGATGGCTGAGAAAAATGACTGTGTAAAAGAGATGCCAGTGAGCTAACTTATGCCTCCCACTACGTGAGTTTACAGCACAGACAGCTGTCTGTAAGCCAGAAGGCGTTCTCTCAGCAGACACTGAATTTGCTGATACCTTCATCTTCCTGAATTGTAACAAACAATTGCTAAGTCCCGTGGTTTCTTCTGTGCCAGAGCCGCTGGAGCAGACTGATGCGGTTATTTTCTGTTTCTTTATCACCCTGAGGTAGCAAAGATTTTCTTCATTCAGTCTGTTCTGGGAAAAACTTTATATTTCAATTTTTATGTTTATTCCTATGATTCTAATGAGGCTACTTTTTTCAAAGTTGTAAAATGAGGATCAATTATTTTTTTCACAACATGGATTGAAAATTGTTCCAGAATTGTTTGTTGAAAGACTTTCTTTTCACCATTGAATTATGTTGATAACTTTGTTGAAAATTGAAATATACAGATGATCCATCTCTGGACCCATTTTTCTGTGCAGTTGTCCTTGTCTATCTTTATGTGGCTCTATATATTCTTAGTCACTGCATCATTGGACTGAGGTTTTAAATTCGGTGGCCTTTGGTATTATTCTTTTCAAGTCTTCTGCATATTCCTTGCATTTCCAAACATATACATTTTAAGTTCAATTTGCTCATTTCTCCCAAGAAAGTCTGCTAGAATTTTGACTGAGTGTCTTGAGTTTTCCTCAGTGCATCTGGGGAAAATTCATGTTTTATGTCCTCCAATATTAATAAAGAAAATCATTTGTTTAAGTTTCTGAATTGTATTTATTAAAGTTCCATACTTTTGATTGTTGAGGTCTTCTAGATATTTGATAAGTTGTTTATAAGAATTTTATTTTATTTATTTATCTATTTTTGCTGTTTGAGACACAGTTTTGCTATGCAGTTCAGGCTGACTTTGATCTCACTTTGTATCCCATGCTGACCTTGAACTTGCAGTGATCCTTCTGCCTCAGCTTCCCGAGTGCTGGGATTACAGGTATGTGCCGCCACCCCTGGCTAAGAGTTTTTAAAACTACTGTAAATTTATTATTTTCAAGGTTTTATTTGCCATGGTTTGCTATTGCTGGTACATGCAAATATAATCAGTTTGATACACTGACCACACGTTCTCTGATTTTGTTAAAGTCACCTAGCTGTTCTGGTAATTACTTCATTTATTATTAGGGTTTTATAAACATAAAGGTCAATATTTTTAGTCTTTTTTTTCGGTTTTTATACTTACCTTCTTGGATTGAACATCCAGCATGAGGTTGTGTAAATACAGTGTTAGTATAAACAGTCTTGCCACATTGCAAATTTAAGTGTGAAGTTTTTAGTGTTTGATCACTAAATGTGATGCTAGCCGTAGACCTCTCTCTCTCTCTCTCTCTCTCTCTCTCTCTCTCTCTCTCTCCCTCATTCTCTCTCCTTTCTCTTTGTCTTTTCTCTATCTCTCGTGTTGAGAGGGCTTTTTTTAAAAATCATGACTGGGCTTTGACTATCAATTTTACTTGGTCTGGCATTGAGGTGGTAACATGTTTTTGCCTTTATTCTGCTAATCAAGTGAGTTACATTGATTTTCAAATGTTGATCATCACTTTAATCCTGAGAGAAACCCCACTTGGTTTTATGTGGCAACATTTTTTATTGTAGTAAGTGAATAAAACATACACTGGTTTCCTTAAGACCTTGAACTGAAGACATAAATGGATGCATTATATGTATTACAAGCTGTCATCTCATAATCATTTTCTCTTTAATGTGGGTTACTTATTTTCCCTTTCTTAGTATGAATTGTTATTTTTGAGTGTTTTCCGGTCACTGTAGATGAGCTGTTGCAAGGAATAATAATTATACCACCTCATGGGCCAAGCATAGTGGCCCATTCCTATCATCTGGCTTTTCAGGGGGCTGTTGAAGAAGAATCACCAGTTTGAGAGCAATCTGAGAAGTTAGTGCTTGTCTGAAAAAGAAAAAGAAAACCAAAAACCAGCAAAACAATAACAAAAGCCCCAGCCGGGGCTGTAGCTGAGAGGTAGTGTTTACCTAACATACAAGATGCCCTGAGTTTAGTCCTAATATTGAGGGTAAAAAGAATTACGTTACCTCTTTTTAAAGTGTTACTTTACTTTAATTAATTAATTTATTTTTTGAGACAAGGTCTTGCTATGCTTTCCAGGTTGACCTTGGACCCACTATGTAAACCAGGCAGGTCTGGAATTCATCAGTGATCCTCTTGCCTCTTCCTCCTGAGAGCTGGATTTACGGACTGCACCACCATGTATGGCTATAAAGCTCATTCTTTTAGCCAGTGAAGCCACTAGCAGATACTTTTGCTCTGATTTGTCTGGCTCGGTCTTATATAATTTTGTAGAGTGGGCCTTGGCTGTGCCTAATTTAGTCGTAGAGGATGCTCTTACTTTCCAAGGTGATTTAGTTCCCAAGAGGTAGCATTCATTGCTCTCAACTGACCAACCGTTCGCCTTTCTGCTGTGCATGAGCCGCAGCGCCAGGATCTCCCAGACCTGCCTGCCCTCCTGTGTGGCCGGTGGGCGTGTCCACAGATCATGGTTACCTTGTGCAGCCTTCATAACGCTCCATCCCATCTTGTCTATCTGTTCTAGATAAACTGGCTTGCCACTTCCAGTTATTTCAGGTCACCTGGGACTTGTCATGGACCCTCATCTTACTGAGATTCCCCAACTTATCTTAGGCTCCCATTCCTTGCCTCTTATCAGAAAAAAATGCTCCCAGGTAGAAAGCCAGGGCTATCATGGGACAACCGTGGGGGTCAGTTTTGCGAGGTTTTCCTTCTCTGAAGTACGACAATCTGTGTTGCTTATTTGAAACAATAAGCTTGGGGAAAATAAAGCATACATTTTTAATAGGTTTAAATATTTATTCACAGGAGATAAAGTCTAGTATTTCTTATTCCTGTATGATTCAAGAGTCAGGGAGAATTTTTGAACAATTAATTTATGGAAAACTCCACTCATTATTTGATAATATAAAAAAGCAATTTCTCTTGGATATCCCCAATCCCAATAGAATTGGGATAAGGAAAGAAAAGGAGTAATTTATTTTTACTCCAGTTTATTCAACCAAAACTGAAAAGCAGTAAATTAAAACTTTGCTCGATATGTTCTTGTTATTGGAAAACACATAAATATTGCATGTGCCTCAATTTATCTATGGCAGGTAATACTAGCATTTAGTCAGCAGCATCTTACAGGAAGAAAAGGTGCACATTGTCACCTCCTCTACACAGAATCACTTGTATTATACATATGCTAAGAAGATACTTCAGAGTTACATTCCTATTAAAAGTTTGGATTTATTCAGGGGGATACTAGTATGTAAGCACTAATGCATTTCATTTGCAAATGGCCACCATTACAACATTCAAATAGATGTTCCATGTGTCCATCACCTCATATCATTGGCAATTAGTAATGTTATTCTCCCTTGCTGCTTTTGTACTTGAGCTGCTACCTTTCAACTACATGCCACTTGAATCATGTTGAAATATTTATTCACTGAATTATTAAAACACTTTCTTGTCTTTTTCAATAGGCATTGTATTAGGCTATTTTATTTGCAAATAATAATTTTGAATCTTTTGTTGGATTAATTTATTTTCAATTGGTAAACTATGTTTACTGACCTTTTAGAAATAAAAGTAAAAGTAACAGTATAATTAATCACTCCTGGGCTGGGAATTTAGCTCAGAGGCATAAGTGCCTGCCTGGCAAGTGCAAGGTCATGAATTTGATCCCCAGTACTGAAAACACACAGACACAGACACACACACACACACACACACACACACAATCACTCCTGATATCTCAGTGGAATTCAAAGGCTATTTTAATATTTCATACTAAAGTTATGTTATAGAATTTGGACTCATCAACTTTTAAATGAAGGGTGCATGGAGGAGATCTGATTTCCTTACTGGTTTAGATGTCTATCAAAAACCACTTTGAATGAATATGGTGAGCTATAGCTTTTTCCCAGTTCCCTCCTGATTAGGTTATGCTGCATCAGCTCTTGCAGTCTGTCAATCTTTCCCAAGGTATATATGAAGAACCTTCCTGTTGATGATAATTACGGTGCTGACGCTGTGAGTGGAGAGATCAGAGATTTAAAGTTACCCCTGTATTAATGCCTTTAGGCACTTGCAGTCTCATGAGAATTCTGAAATTGTAAAGGAAGAATTATACCTTAAATTGTAAAGGAGGAAATTTTATGAGATTATTCATAATCTCCAGCCCACTGTATACATACAAATAGGAATAAACTCTGTATGTTTCATCAATTATACATCAAGGAGAGCTTTTCTGTGGTGGAATCTGTGCACAGAGGGATGACCTTATTTAGTTTTGGATTCCTAGTCTTTGCTACATAATTATTAAATTATTTTTGAATGAATGATTTTATATATATATATTATATATAATCATGAGGATAAATAAGTATACATGCATTGAGAAGTATTGACTCTATCAGATAAGATTGTTTTATTGATTTTATTAATTTATATTCTATGAAATAATTTGAGTCTGCAAGAAATATTGCAAGTTTTTCTTTGTTTTGAAGCTTAACTAGCTATGTTTCCCTGCTTTTCACTAATTCTACAATAAAATAGTCTTAAAGGAGTCGTGTTCATCTAAGCTCTATCGATAGTAAGCCAGCACGGTGCTGTACAGCAATTAGTTATCTGCTTAAAGTGTATGATTGAGTCTCCTGGCAGAACAAAGTGACAGGCACACTAATTTCTATAGTGTGAGCAAGACTGAGATGATCATGAGACGTGGATTGCTGCTCTTAGATGGGCTTTTGTATGAAAATCCTTATTTTTAAAATGCTCCATTGCAATCTGTGAAACTACTGGCTGTTCTCCGCCATCTCATAAATGGCCTATGTATTTTGGTCACATTAGGAGAAAATAAGTTGAAATAATTTTGTTTATGTATCCCTCATAATCTGAACTAAGAAATTATAATTTCACAAAAATACGTTTCCCTTACAAATTGCAGTATTTTAAATGCTGCATATGGGTTTCAGACACTTCACTGGTAATTTATCTTAACTAACACATTCATCTGAAGTTAACCTACTTCCAGTTCTTTTGCATGAAACCTTTAAAGTTTGGATTTTAGCGATTGGTTTTGTTACTGATCTGGTTCATTACATCTTCAGCATGAAAAATGAATCAGTTTCTCAAAAGCAGTTCATTGATTTGTAAAATAATGCTGAAGGTAAATATTCCAATTTAAAATGACATTTTAAATGTTTGGATACATGAAGTTCACAGTAAATATAGGATATGAATTTAAGCTCACATTCAGTTAATCTTTTAATATGTTGCTTTTGCACACGGATTCAAACAGAAACATGAAAGAGAATGTGAGGTCAATCTGGTCACGCACTGCACAGCTTCAGCATTTATTGTGTGCTATATATTAAATATTATTGATGCTGCAGAATAGCAGTGAAAAACAGTTCCAACACTTAGGAGTTTATTCTGTTTGTAGAAGGAGAGTGAAAAGAATATATATATCTATATATATATATATATATCTCAAGGTAATAACTACTATGAAGAAGACTAAAGTAGAATAGCATAAATATGAATAATGATTGCTGGAAGGAGTATTTTATGTAGCATTTTCAAGGAAAATCATTGTGAGATGACACTGGAACACAGAGCAAAGGAAAAGGTTTCTGAAAGGAGAAATTCCCAGCTGCAGGGAAGATCAAGTGCAATGGTCCTGAGGCTTGTCATATTTGAAGCACAAAAAGGAGTGGAAATAACTGGTGACTGACTTTAAACCTAAGAAAATGTATGCTTGCTTGCCACTGTGTGAAGTACTATGAGAGAAAAGTACACTGTTCATTTAGAGAGCGTGTGAACTGTTTACATGTTGCAGAATAATACTGAAGAAAGTAACTTTCTGTATAAGCATGAAGTGTGAAGAGGTGTTAGCTGGATGATGTACTTTGGGGAAAGAGGATGAGTTTTCTTGGGAGAAATGGTTTGTGTCAAGGTCTAACTGTAAGAAAGATTAGAAAAAGCCTTGAGAGTTCGAGCATGGTATGGATAGGAGAAAGTGACTGTATGTGGGACTGGAAAAAAAATATACATATGGTATCAAGAATTGAACTCAGGACTTTGCGCTTGCCAGGCAGGAGCTTATGCTACTGAGTTATGTGAGCTATATCCCCAGCCCAGGATTCTAAATGTTTTTATGAAGCACATGTAGATTATGTTTCATGAGTCTTACTGAGGATTTGAACTTCCTCTTCAGAGGAGGAGAGTGTATTTTAATTAATTCACTGAGGACTTTGTCCTTTGAATGGAGACATTAGCACTTCTTGATCTTGGGTGTAGCTTGGTTACAGCAGTGGTGGGGAAAACCACTCTAACAAATTTCTCATTCAACTTCTTAGTTCTTAAAGTAGAAGACTTGGACACTCGTGATGTATGGGTATGCTATTTCTTTATGGTAGTGCAGCAATCTTTGGAACCTTGACTATATACCAAGTTGTGCATGAGGCAGAGTGTTCTGCTGTTTCTGTGTGCCCATCCTTGAGAATTAAAAGAGTGGAGCACTCCCATGGCATTTACATGACAGTCATCAGCCTGGAATTCTTGAGTCTTGAAGGAAAGAGGGAGCTGAGTGGAAGATGAGGCCACCAGAAAATAGTCAGGGCCCAGGAGAATGAAGAGTAGATAGGAAGAAATCTGAGAAATTCTCCCTGGAGAATTCAGAAAGCAACCCAAGGGAGTAAGCTCCCACATGCCTGTTAAAAGTGGGAACTTAAACAAAGAGCAAGATCTCTATTCTGAGTATGGAAGAGGACGTGGGGTGAACAGATGAGAAAAGCCATGCTGGTATATCTGGTAATTATGGATTCAGAGCAGACAGAATTTTTGAAGATTGTTTGTTTGTTTGTTTGTTTGTTTGCAATACTAGTGATTTGAATCCAGGGCCTTCACACCAAGCTTCAATAACATTTTAATTCTGAGAGAGATTCTCCATAAGTGACTGCATTGACCAGATTGGACCTGAACTCACAATTCTCTTGTTTCAGGCTCCAAAGTGCTGAGATGTAAAAGAAATAAAATAAACACAGAGTAAAATGACAGTGCAGCAGAGAACCATATTGTGTGCAAAGGTTTTTCTTTCTTTGCTTGTAATTTCCCAAAGACATAATCTTGAGAATTACATTTTCATGATACACTGTATTTTAAAAGTAAAACATTATCAGAATTTGATTGTGTTCACTCACTGCAATATTCAGTTCAAAAACATTCAGAATATTTTTTATCAAAGCTTAGTTCCACTTCTGTCATTTAAGTCATACCAATTGCTACGTTGAGTAAACAGTTTTACAAAGTTACTAAAACCTGATATGCATCCAGGAAAATAGATGCCAAACTAAAAGTGGGCTTTTCTTTAAGTCATGTCCTTCCGTGGGGAATCAAAACTATACATTACACGTTTTGCTATAAAAAATGCTCATTTTGACTAACTCATTTCTATTTATACACATAGGTGTACTGGTCAAAATGATCAATAGTTCATCATATAAAATCCTTCATCATTATTAATGATTAATTTAAAGTACATGTTGTTGTTTATATATGAAAACCGGATGCCCATTAGAAAGAGTTCAGAGATAATGAGAGGGCTCATTTTTCCAGTAGAGCATCCTACCATGTGATGTTTTATGCTAAGCCTTTTTGGGGTTTTGAGACATTAAGCAAGAAGCTTGGTCAATAGATATAGAATAAAAAATTACACATAGGAATGTGCTTTCTGGTGTCCTACTGCCCAGGAGGATGATTGTAATTAAAATATTGTATATTGGAAAATATTTAGTAGATAGGCTTATAAATTGTCTCATCATAAAGAAATTATAAATACATGATATGATGGGTATACTAATTACCCTGATTTAATCATTACACAGAGTATTAATGTATTGAAACATCACACTATACCTGATTAAAATGTGTGATATACATATACAAAATGATGAAAAATTAAGAGGCAATGTGATTCATTTGAAGAAGATATATTTTCTAAATGACCTATATTTTCTAAATGAGCAGTTTTGCTATACTTAACTAACATTAGATCAAACTGAAAATCTGCTAAATATTTTAGTGGAAATCTAATATAGTTTATATAATTTATTTTTCAACACTATAACAGATATTTTAATGACATTTCTTTTTGCTTTTGGAAATCCAAGATAGGATACTTGCCTCAATTTATTATTTAGCAGTAGATATGAGGTGCAAATCTGACCTATTTTATTTAAGAGCCTAACTTCATTTTTACCTGTCCTACTCAGGAATAACAATTGTACAAATGAGGGGTATCATTTACCAGCCTCCCTTTTATACCATTATTTCTTCCTGTTGTAGTCAGGGTTTACCAAGGAAAAGATTTAATTTAAAGCACATAATTTATAGGATTATTTTATAATAGTCACCCAAAGAGTCAAATGCAAAAGAGTACAGGACACTCACTAGAGACCCAAAGAATCCAGCTAAGGGCCTGGATCCCACAGCAATGTCCTGCATGAGTCCAGCTGAAGACCTAGAACCCATGTCAGTGTCCTGCATGAGTCCAGCTGGAGGCCTAGAGCCCATGACAATGTCTCATGCAGGTCTATATCAAGAATCTGTACTGGGAAGGCCCAAAGGTCAGTGGTGGAAACTAGAAAGCGTGCACCAGCAGACTGAGAGATCTGCACTGGAGCCAAGAAGCAACACTCAAGCTAAGAACCAGAGCTCCCCGAAAGAGAACCACAGTCATCCTCAGTAACGGCGCGGGCCTGAGCTCCTCTGACAATGAGTACAACTGATTTCATATCAGGAAGCCCAGCACAACCGGCTTCTCCAGGAATATCAACCGTTTGTCCCCTTCCTCTCCAGCTCTCTTTTTGTGCTGTTGGCAACAAACCTCTGGTGGACCTTCTACACACAGAACCATGCTGATTCAGTTCATCTGGGGCTTACAAATTGACCATTAGTTAATCCACCGCACTGCCTGACAAAATTACCTTCCTCCCAGCATATGCAGCAGACAGGGACTGTTTCAGAGTCTCTCCTGGATCATCCCAATGGCTGATGCTCATCCATGCTGTTTCTAACTTCACGAGGGCCTAGGTCTTCTGCTCTTCCTTCCTTTCTTCCTTCATGTTGGCCACCCTATCTCCTCCTGCCTACCAGTTCTCTCAACAGAAGCTTTTTTTGTGTAGGTATTGGGAGAGAAAGTGAAGGTGAGGGGGCCACATTTGTCTTTTCTGTCCCGTCCCATAACTTTTCCACACAAGCATCTCTCAGTGATGGGCAGACATGTTAGAGTTTCCTGAAGGGCTGGAGGTAAAGCAAATGTATAGCACATTTTAAATTGTTTGCTAAATATGACTGTTTTCTCACTCACATGGCAAAGCACAAGGAAGATGAACCCCACCTAGAGAATTTTCTTGTGGACTCAACGCAGCTCCTAGTCACGTTCCTCTCTTAGGTCTTTCTGCCTCTCGGAGAAACCTCTTCCTTACATCTCTTAGTTTAAACCTCCTCCTCTCTGCACTTTGGGAAGCTCCACCTTCTACTCACTATTTGGCCACATGACTGAGCTGATATCTTCTCCTTATTCATGTCTACTGCCTGGGTAATCTGGGAAATTTAGTAAAGCTCAAATAATGTATCTTAAGCATCATGTACAAAACATAAGTAATGACATAGGAAATTTCCACAGGATGGATCCAGTTGGCATTTTGCACTTCAAGTATGATAGCGTAGTCTAGTTGTAGAGTTAGGCATTTGAACCCCAAGTTGGGTCCCCAAATGGTCTCCATACTTGTATGAAATACAAACATATCTGTTCATTCCTTATAGCTCTCAACTGAACTGTTAAATAAATAACTGTTAAGTAAAACACAGACATTCACATACATCTGTTCTGCACAGATTTAAATCTAAAAAGCAGCATAGTACAATGTACTCAGTATTTTCCTTCACTTATTTTGAAAAATATTTAATAGAAAAAAGTCCATAATGGAATTCCCATGAACAGTGTCAGAGAATTCTATTAGCAAGAGGAAAATTGCACTGAAATTTTCCAGTTGAGCTTTATATTCTTCTACCATACAAATCTTCTTCCATCTAATTAGAGAAATGGTAAATAATGGATAATAATACTATAACAATTTCCTTGCAAATAAAATATTTCTAGAAGTTTTGTTTTCATTTTCTTTTGAAATGTTCACTACATTTATGGTTTTTTTTTGTTTTTTAATTACATAAAATTTGTTACATAATTCCTAGTTTTACATGGTTATTAAGATGAGGAATAGTATAATAAATAGTCAAATTTTATTTGACTACTTTGGAAATAAGATTACTTCCCACTAGTACTAATTCACTCAGTCGGGTGGAATGATTTGATGAGTCTATATGAAATGCAAGAGAGTAGTGTGACACAGAGGAAAAGGAACTACTTTATCATCCCTTAGTTCAGGAATGGGCCATATGACATCATGGAAGCAATATTCTAACTGCATTCATCAAGTTATACATTATATAATTATTTCCATTATATAGTTATTTTTATTATAATGTAAGCCCCTTATATCAGAGACAGATATAATATGCTATATATGTGAGGTATTCAGTAAATATATATGGTTTTCATTTACTATTTTTATTCAACAGCATATACTAAAAATATGCCAGTATTTAAAAAAAGATGAAGGACAGCCATTTTAAATTAAATTAAAGAGAAACAGCTGAATATAAACACATGGCTGAATAGTGGAGGAATCACATTAGAGGTATTCAAGGAAAATCAACTAAAACAAAAGTAGATACAAAAATTCTAAATAAAACAATATCACTCAATGAAACTAAAGATGTAGTGAAAAATACCAACAAAGAAAAGCCAAAGTCCTGAAAAGTTCACTGCTAAAATCTACAAAAACTTCAGCACTACTTCTGAAACTCTTTAATGAAATTGTAATGGAAACAATACTCCAAAAGTCTTTCTGGAACCAAGCATTACCCTGACGCCAAAACTGCAGAAGGATCCAGCCAAAAAAAGAAAAAAAGAACTATGTACCAATCTCCATAATAAACATAGATGCAATAATCCTCTAAAGATTATGGCAAACAATGCAGCAAATAATCAACAAGATTATGCACCATGGCTAAGTAGGATTCATCCCAGGAATTGCAGTGATGGTTCAATTTGCCAAATCAATAAATGTAATCCACCATATTAACAGAGCCAAAGACAAAAATTGCGTGTACATCTCAATAAATGCAGAAAAAGTATTTGACAAATTCCACTACTCATTCATGATAAAAACTCTACAGATAATTGGAATAGTCTTTAAAAGCTATCTATGACGAACAGCCTGCATCACACTAAATGGTCAAAATTTGCAAACTTTCATGCTACATTTAAGAGTAAGACAAGGATGTTCACTATCACAACTCATTTTTAATAGTTTGGAAACATTATCCAGAGAAATTAGAAAGAAAAAGAATGCAAGTAATAAAGATAGGATTAAAGTTAAATGATCATTATTTACAGATGACATTATACTAGAATATAGAAGACCCAAAAACTACAACAGAGACTTGTAGATTTAACAACCAAATATAGTCATGTAGCTGGATACAAATTCAACATTCAAAACTCAGTAGACTTCCTGTACCTAAATAGGAAACTCACTGAGAGACAAATGAGGGAAACAACACTTTTCACAATCGCATCCAAGAAAAAAATAAAATGAAATACGTAGGAATAACCAAGGAAGTAAAAACTTATACATTGAAAACTACAGTATTCTGAAAAAGGATACTGAAGATGATATCAGAAAATGGAGATATCCCTTATTCTTAGGCAGGAAGAACCAATGTAGAGAAAATGGCCATACTTCTAAACACTATTTCACAGATTTAATACAATTTTAATCAAAATACCAATAGCATACCTCATAGAATTAGAGAAAAAAAATCCTAAAATTTTTTGAAACCAGAAGAAAACTACAAAGACAATTCTTGGCAAAAAAAGCAAGTCGGGATAACACAATCCCTGATTATACTACAGAGATACTGTGAAAAAAATAGCATGTTACCAGACACTAAAATGGAATAGATTAGAAGACTTAGAAACAACTCCAGACAAGCTCATTCACTTGATCTTTGACAAAGGGACCAAACACATTTATTAGAAAAAAGATAGCCTTTTTATTAAATGGTATTGTAAAATCTGACTTTACATATAATGAAGACTAAAACTAGACCTCTCTGTCACCATGTACTAAACTAAAATAAAAGTAGATCCAAGATCTAAATATTAAAACAAAACACTAAATCTGGTGTAAAAGAGAATAGGCATAACTGCTGAAGACATAGGTGCAAAGACTTTATGAACAAAAACCTGGTCTCATGGGAAATATTAGAAAGAATCAATAATTGGGTTATCATCTTATTAAAAAGCTTTTGCTCAAGAAAAGAAACCACCAACTGAATCAGAAAACCCACAGAATAAGAAGAAACTTTAGAAAAAGGAATATCTAGAACACATAAAGTACTGAAAAAAAAATCAGACCCAATTTTCAATGCCCCATCCAAAAATGGGCATCTGAGGTGAATAGAAACTTAGATGAAGAATTAAAAATGGAAAAAGATTAAAAAGCTTAACATTACTAGTCATTCAACAGATGAAAATTAAAGCAATACTGAGATTCCATCTCACTCCAGAAAGAATGGCTACTATCAAGAAGTCAACCAATAACAAGTGCTGGTGATGAAAAAGGAATCCTTCTCTAATGTTGGTGGAAGGGAAGATTGGTGTAAGCAATGTTCAATCAGTGTGGAGATTTCTCAAAAAAACTGGGAATAGAGGTCCCATTGGATACAGCTATTCCTTTTCTTGTATCTTTCTGAAAGAATTAAAAGCATCATACCACAGCAATATATGCACACAGATATTTATAGCAGGACAGTTTGTAATAGCTAAATCTTGGAAACAACCCAAGTGCCCATTGACCTATGAAACCATATCTAGAGGTTAAAAAGATGTGTTTTATTTTGTACAATGAAGTACTAGTCAGTCATAAAGAATGATAAACTTGAGGTGTTTCTGGAGAAGTAGATGCACCTTGAAGACCATACTCTTAAGTGAAATAAATTGGTCATACATGTGTAAATATCGCAGTTATCTCTCTTTTGTGTGAAACTGAAAGCCCAAATAAGGACCAGAATGTATAATAGATATTGAAAAATAGGAATAAATTGTTCAAAGAGGAAGGGGAACTTGGGGCAAGAAGGAAGGGCAAAGAAAAATACTATTAAAAATATAAAATGAAAACAAAGCTTTGAAAAGCAGGAGGGCCAGAGGGATTGAAGAGAGAGAAGGAGAATGAGAAGAAAAGGAATCAGGATATATCATTTACAGAAACAAATTCCCTATGATGAATGTGGTTATTATCTATATGTAAATTTTATCAATGAACTTAATTAAAAAAGAAAAAAACCAGGTGAACTTATTTAATTTTATAACATGTTTCCTATATTGAAAATATGATTTCACTAGGCAATGACTATATAATTGTTGGTATATTTACGTTCTTTTTTACATTGTCTTCAACATTCAGTGTGTATTTTACATTTAAAGTTAGTGTGCATCTAAATTTTGCACATCATGGTAGACATTCCGAAAGATTTGGTAGTGGGTGAAAACACTCAGGCTTGGTAGCCTCCAGTGAAATAGCACTAGTTTGCATGTGGTTATTTCAGCATGTGAAATATGGCGGTCCAAAGTGTTCGTGCACTCAAATCAGACATGTTTTAAATACTACATTCACATAAAACAAATACATATTTTACAGTCCCGTAACTAGTTAATAAATTTTACTTGTTTCCTGTAGCTTATTTGTTATGGCTACTAAACACTTGGAAAGTTTAAGATTCAAAATTACTTTCATGACTTGCTGGGTTTCTCCTATATTATTTGTATTGAACAAAGCAGCCCCAAATTTTTCTTAGAATTGAGCTTTAATAAAAAAATATATTTCCTGGAAGAATACTTTTACATACTGGAAAACCTGCAATGCCAACTATTTTCTTCCTTTCAATTTACTTTTGATCTTCTGATTCATAAAACGACGACAATTTTTTTCTTCACTTTTAAGCTAGAGCCACCAACTTTTCTTGTAAGTCTTGGTGAAGAGAGAAATAATAAACTGCTCATATTAAAACTTCTCAATGAATGTGATTGTAAAACAATTCACCAAAAATCAGTATTTTTTAGAAAATGTTATTTTCTTATATATGCCAATACATACATAGGAATACTTAAAATATTTTCCTTTCAAAATGTTTTTGTTTTAAATAACTTGAAATGTGTTTGTTGATCTACTTTATTTCATAAAGACAGATTGCTTCCATTTTGTCTTTGAGCCGAGGCGACACACCAAGTCAGGCTGTGGGCATGGCATGATCACTAGTGTAAACAACAATTTGCTTTCCTCGTGGGTGGTGAACAAAAGCTATTTCTGAGAACTAGCTGACATGAATTGTACAAAAACGCCTGCCTATTTTCTTCCTTCTCATACCATCTAAACTATTTTCAAATGTTAAAAGATCATTCTTTTAACTTGTCAAGAAATTTTTATAGCAATAAATAATTTTGATGATGGCTAGGAGTACTTAGTAGTTAAATTGCTGAGTTTCTGATTTATTTGACTTGACTGAATGGGATATTAAGGTATACATTCCATAATTTCTTCAGAATGATCAGTAACTAGTTTTCTAAGGATGTCTGGGTCATTTTCTTGCATTTAAGGTGTTTTGTAAATGTAATTATATAGTAACTGAAATATAATCTTCTCAGTAAATTGAACCTCTATCTCAGGTCTCAACCTCTTCCCTCATTTAAATAGCTTTACTGACAGAGACTTTCCATTCACATTAGAGCTTACTTCCTATAGTAATATTTCTCAACCAAGGAGCTACTGACATTTGGGTAAACAGTTAACCATTTGGTGCTCTCCTGCACATTGCAGGACCTTTAACCGCTCCTGTCCATACCTTTTCAATGACAGCAGCAAGTACCTCATTCTCCTTCATTTTTAGTCAGGCAGAGACTTCTCATCGCCAAATACCAGCTGAGAAGTACCATGCTAGCAAGCAACCTCTTATTCTGACTTTCGTTGCTATTTCTCTCATTATCTTTTCATTTATTGTCCCCTATATTTAAAAAACTAGCATTTGTTGTATAAATGCTATATGCTGAGGGCTATTCTGAGTGCAAAATCTTATTTACTCCTGCCCACAAGGTTATGCATTCCATGCTACTCATATCCTTATTTTGTAGGTAAGGAAACTGGAGGTGAAGGAAGTGAACTAACTCGTCCAGTGTAACTAGAGGGTCCAAGTTACGTTAGAAACTCTGGATCCAGAGCCTACACTTTTTGTTTCATTTTGCTTTTTGAGACAGGTTCGCGCTATGTAGTTTAGGTTAGTTTAAACTTGCTATGTAGCCCAATTTGTCCTCAAACTCATGGTGATCCTCCTGCTTCAGCCTCTTGAGTGCTAGAATCATAGTCAAGTGCCACCGCACTCAGCTAGAACCTACACTTTTGAACACTGTTTTATTTATGTATTCTTAAGACTAACAGTATTAAGAGTGGAAATTCTGAGCAAATTTATCTTTTTCTGTTGTCAAGGTTCTATTAGAATTTTCAGTTCTGTGTCTGTGTATGTCCTTTCCTCATGCGGAAGAAAAAGGTTAATGTTTAAGAAGTTGCTATCCACTGTCAGCGCCACTTTCACTCTTTATAATTTTATATTACACCACAAAAGTACTTCAGGCACCCTACCATTTCTAAAATACAGGATGATTTCAGATGTTCTGGGCTAGAACTTACTTGAAATATAACTGCGATTTGTATTTGGTTAGGGAAATTTGCTAAGTTTGCTTTTAACGTAATCTACTCCCCTACGTTGGCAAATGACAATTGTTTTAATTTTTGCCATGTAAAAAACAACAGATCTTTTGATTTGTAGATGAATTTGATACTATCATTTGTATCTGGGGAAACCAAATTAGGACACTTTTACTCAAGGAAGTATATTAACTCTTTGAAAAGTGGTACTGGAAGCCAGATATAGGATGAAAATTTAAATTTTCTTCACTTTAAAAGAATATGACTATATAATTATGAAATAACTATTTTGTGCTTAATCTGTACAGCTGCTACTTATTTTGTTTGCTTTGCTTTTCTCTCTCTGTCCCTCTCTGTTTGTCTCTGTCTCTGTCTCTCTGTCTCTGTCTATCTCTGTCTCTCTGTCTTTCTCTCTCTCTCTCTCTCTCTCTCTCTCTCTCTCTCTCTCTCTCTCTCTCTGGTACTGGAGATTAAATACAAGACTTTTCACTGAGTTTCATCCCCAGCTTTTTGGTTTTTACTCTGAGCCAAGGTCTCACTAATTTGGTAAATTGCCCAGGCTGGCCATGAATATGTTCCTGCCTCACTCTCAGGGTGCTAGGATTACAGGTAATTGCTCCATACCTGGCTTATTAGTTCATTACTTAAACCCACTGCATCAATTTTTATCAAATAAAACATAAGAACTTTCTTCTATGGAGTTTTCTTTCTTCCTACATGATGGTATAGTTCTTTCTTTTTGATAAGAGCCACGTAATGTAATTTTTCCTTTATTTCTAGGTTGATAGGAAGTTTTAGGCAAAATAAGTTTATTCAACATCATTACATTCATCTAAACTGCATAGTCCATCAGAGTAGTCTATTTTAATTTTACTAAACTATTTTACATGCAGTTCATTGAAAGTTACTTTGAAACACTTCTTTGGTAAGCAATGCCATTAAACTCAATAAGCTCTTTGCACATAGGGCCAATGAGATTTTTAAGGAAAAAGGAAGAAAGAAATGTTCATGATGCTTTCAAAAATTTTAATGCCACTAAAATTTGGAGAGGAACTTCTTAGGAACAAAACCCAACACATTAATTGTGTCAGTTGCACCAGTGTGCTTGAATGATGAATCTACCATTTGCTCGTTATTAGCAGAGACGAGCTCTAGTAGAGATGTACAAATTCCATATTAATGAAGAAAAATAGCTGATTTGCTGCTAACTGAAGGGAAAGCAATTATCATTTAGTCCACAGGATCACACAGTGTTACTTTTCATGTCCACCTCTAACAGCAACTAATGAAAATGTAATGCATGTTAAAGACATCAGCAGGAAAAGTGTTTATAAATTACATGATTTTGCATCCAGCTCACTTTTAACCACTTGTTTTGGTGAAATGACACTAAAACTTTATGTCCCTTTGGATGATTTATAATGAGAATTATATCCTGTTTTCCCTTATACTTCAATAACTCCCGACAGTGAAATAAAAGCAAGTAGTGAACCTATTTGAAAAAGAAGTAAATGAGTATATCTGAAATGAACCTTCAAGTATTCTTGTATGTATTTAAAATATTTCCATTGGTTTCTTTTTCACTTGTTGGAAAATGTGTTCAGAATATATTCTTCATGGCTATATTTTAACAATAGGGACAATGAGAGATTTGATAGCCAATTAAAATACAAAAAATGTTTAACTTTGACATTGCAGTAAAAACTCAATGCTCAGTTAACCCAAAAATCCAATCAACCATACATCTTATTTCTATAGCACACCACATTTTTAGCTTTTGATATTATTTATATGTATTTTGTTTTCTCCTTTCTGGTAATTGCAGATAATTATAATGGGTATCACACAGTGAAAATAACTTTCTATGGCTTGACTACTTTGATTTATTCCTGTATAGCATCATGTGAAATTAAGGTGATTTTATAATTATGTTTTTATATATTCAAACAAATTCACAAAGTTACATCCTGACTATGTATATTTTTCCATTAAGCACAAATTAGACTAGATAAAGTTGTCAGACTTGAATTTACTTTTTACATGTTAGCTTTCACCCATAGATTCTAAACTTTCTGACTGCCAATTTACCTGTCAAATCCCAACTCTATTTTAATACATGATATAAAGTAGCTCTTCAGAGAGAGTTACTAAGTAAGAATGAATTAATACATGAAACTCTGTATTGGTATGTAATAGGATTGGGTTTCTTCTGGAGAAATATAAACAATGAGGCAACACTTTCACAGCCAGTGAAGACATCCAGGTAAAACATCATTTTGAACGGAGCGTGTAGTTCAAAGTCTATGTATAGTCTGGGACTGAAGTTTAGGTAAATGAGATTTACAGCAATGTAAATAGTTGTTTAGAAACATACTTCATCTAGGTACTTACTTCATTGTTAAAGCTGAAGTCATTTGAAACTACTATTTTGCTGTATTTATCATCAGATATCATGGACCCAGGACTATCAGAGTAGACAACAGTGACAAAGCACTTTAGGACTTCCTGTTTTCAGTATACCTTGGAGGAATTTTTTATTTTCTTCTGAAGCTTATGCTGTATTGAAGATGATAAAGATAGAAATTATCAAAGTAGAACAAAGCAAATATGATTTTTTTGTGGTATGCCTGCCACATAGGCTCTCTCTGCTGTGACCTAAACTCGCCTTGTGTCCCTCCCTTTAGTCAGTCAAGAGCTTGTCTCCAGCCAGTACTTCCCTTTCCATTCATTCTTCAAGTCATTTCAATCTAATTTCTGTCTCTACAGCTTTGTTAATACTCCTTTCATAAAATCTGTGTTACTAAATATAGTAGACAAATGCACTCTAATTCTTCATGGTATTGTAGTCTGTTCTTTCACGTAGTTTTTCTTTCTGCACTGTCAGTTACTACAATCCACTGAGGTCCATGCTATTAAATAGAAAATTCCAGAAATAAACAATTTATAAGTTTTAAATTGCATAACGTTCTGAGAGTTACATGAACACAGGCACTGTGACCCAGTGACAATTGATCTGATAAATGAGGCGGCTGTGAAATGACTAATAGCTGGGTAGTGTGCACATCGTGGACAAAGTGATGACTCATATCCTGGGTGGGACAGAGAATGATTTCATCAGGGGACTCAGCCCGGCTTCCTGAGGATCTGCGCGGAAGTTCAGTAGAAACCTAATGCTAAGTCACATTGCTTATGTCTTTCGTCCTACTTTGCCTCAGCACATTTACAGTGTGTATCCAATACACACACAGTGTGACATCCCCCATTGTCACAGCAAATGAGTACAGTACAGTACCTTGGCAGACATCACACTCACGTATTTTACTAGAGTACATTGTTATAATTATTCTATTCTAAACTATTCCTATGTCTAATTTATAGATTAAATTCCATCACAGGTATGTATGCATAAAAAAACAAACACACATTTCAGCACTTATATTGGTTTTCTGATGTCCATGGGGAATCTTAGAATGTAATGCCCTCAAATAAATGAGAAATAGTGTACTTTGACTCTTAATAGCACTTCAAATCAAGATCTGGAAATAAACTCTCAGTTTGGAGGGAGGACAACAAATTGTTCTAGTGTTTTGCCCGTATCTCCAGTCTCAATTTACTAATATTCATTGTTCTATCCTTAACTCCTTTCTCTTTTAGATTGCTGACAACCTTTTGGGTCCTAGTTTTATTATTTCTTGTTCAACAACTATGAGCTATCTCACCACTCCTTGCACTTGCAAAATAGCAGATAGGTTGATGATTCCCATGTGAATATTTCTGTCTACCTGTTAGATATTTCTAATTGGGATTGTGTATTTATTACTTAGGGATGCGTATTTATTTTAAACTCCTGTTTGTTCAGCCACAACCCTTGTCTTCACCCAGATCCAGCTCCCTTTGTGGTACTAATCCTAATGCGTCATGTACCATACACTTCACAGTTGGAGCACAAAACTTGGATGTTTGACTTTTCTGTCTCTTATCTCATTATCCAAGTAATCACCAAATTCTACAGATTCTAACAACAAAACACTGCAATATTTTTCACTTCTCTCTCTTTCAGTACCAGTCAGGTCAGTCTTATATCTCCTCTTTTGGTTGGGTTATTCAACATGTAAGCTGATGTACTTTCTTGAACTTTTCTTCAATCTGGTCTCCACACTTCAGTAACCTTTCTAAAATGCAGATTTAGTCATAGCATTTCTCTGTTCATCCCAGGAATGATTCAGTGATTTTCCATTGTACTCAAGGCAATATTTGAACAGTTTAGAGGTCCCATCTTATCTTTATTCTTGTAATTAACTCACATACCTTCCCTCTAGTGAAAACCTCAAGTATGTTAACCAATGTAATATGTGTATGCTCATCTGTTTTTTAAAGTATAATGAAGTATGGTTTATTTGGTGAAAAGGATGGAAAAGAAAGAGGATAGAGCACTACAGTGAGGTGGTAAGAGATTTTAGAGTTGAAAAAGCTATTTGTTTGCTTTTATTCATTTGTGATTTTTCTTTGCTTAGGCTGTATCCCAAATCTCTCTGGTACTTAACCTAGCACATAGTAGATACTCAATGCTTACTGAAAATGCATTGGATTGTATGTTACATGTAAAAGGATTTTTTTCCATTGCAAAAATAAAGCATAATTTTTTATTAATAAAAGTATAAAAGAGGTCACAAAAGAGTTTAAGCAAAATTTAAAAGTTTGAAACACACAAATTCCATTTAATACATCAAATTTATTTGTTGCCCATGTGAAACACTTTCAGTAAGTTTATCAGATTATTTATTCATTTGATATGGGATTTATCTTAATAATAGTAAAATGTTTTTATGATTTTTCTGAACATCTGAGAACTAACTAGTCATTTCAGGGTCACACTTAATGGAAGTTAAGACTAATAAGATGTCCACAGTGAAGCAGTAATTAGTAATAAACAGTCTCAGGAATATTCAGGAGGTAGTTACTTGTATATATATATATATGTAGTATGAATATAACAGGGTACTTAGATAATGTCTGAATATGAAGTATTTGATAAATAAACTCATCTTTCCTCAAATATACCTACTTAAACTGGGACTTGAGTAACACTGATAATTGGAATTGGGCATTAGGTATCTCTATTTCCACATTTCCATTTCTGTCCATTCATCAATGGACTTTTAGACCAGAATCTCATCTTATTTCAATGTGTATAAAAGCGTATCCCAGAATGGAATAGTCTTCAAGTTTTCTCCAATGTCAGGAAGAAAATAATAAATGAACTGAAGAGGAAGCTCACCAAAGAAGTATGTTGGGCGGCTTGGGGTAGAACTCAGAGGTAGTGTGTATGTATATCTCATGTCTTTTGTTCAACCCTCAGTCCCAAGAAAAAGAATAGCTGTCTGGAATGGGCCCTATAACCTTAGTTGTTGAAGAATCTTCACACTGATTTCCATGGTGACTGCACCAGTCTACACTCCCACCAAAAGTGGAGAAGGTTTCCTTTCTCACCTGCAGTGGAATCTCAGTGTTGTTTTAATTTGCATCTCTTGAATGACTAGTGATGCTGAACATTTTTCCATATATTTATTTGTTGTTTGTACTTCTTCATCTGAGAAGTATCTATCTATTTCCCATGCCCATTTTTGGACTGAGTCTTTACAATTGGAGGATCTGATTTATTTTTCAACTTTTATATGTTTTGGGTATTAGTCTTTGGTCTGGGGAACAGTTGGCTAAATTTTTATCCCATTCTGTGGGTTGTCTTTTCACTCTGTTTGTGGTTTCTCTCATTGTTCAAAAGCTTCTTAATAAGAAGAGATCAGATACTGATTCTTTGTAGTATTTCCTGTGCAACTGGAGCATTGTTCATGAAGCCTTTGCCTATACCCCCATCTTAAGAGTACTACCTATTCTTCCAAAAGAATTAAAAGCTTCATATCACAGTGATATATGCACATCCAGGTTTATAGCAGTGCAGTCTGTAATAGTTGAATCTTGTAAACAATCCAAATGTCTATCAACTGATGTATGGATAAAAAAGATTTTTTTAATATAATGGAGTACTACTCAGCCATAAAGAAGGATACATTTGAAACCTTTATAGCTGAATGAACGGATCTGAAGACCATACTGTTAAGTCAAATAAGTAGGACACACATGTGTAAGTATCACATTATCTCTCTGCTGTGAGAAAATGAAAGTGTGAATGAGAACCAAAATGTATAATAGACATTGTGAAATAGGAGGAAATTGTACAAAAAAAGGGAACTGAGGGGAGGGAGCAGAAGAAAAAGAATAGAAAAAATGATAAAAGGAGGATAAAATGGAAACAAAGCTTTGTAAAATGAGGAGAGGAAGAGGGATTGAAGGGGAGTGAGGGAAATGAAGAAAAAAAAGAGGAACCAAGATATATCATGTACAGGTCCAAATTCCCTACTATGAATGTGATCATTATGTATATCTAAATTGTACCAATAAACTTAATAATAATAGTAACAATCACAATACTCAGTCAAACCAACACACACATAGTGCGGACTAGCAAGTTGGACTAAAGATTGGAGAGAATTGTTGATAACTAGTCCAGTGGTCGTTCATTTTTTTTATTCACTTGATGTCTATGTGCTTGGAGATATTTAACCAGTCAGGCATAAGTCAACCCCAATTGTTTGTAAACTCTTTCGTGCACTATTTCACAGAGATAGAGGATATAGTAGTCTCATACTCTATGTTTTTCCAGAAGGGTGGGTAATGAAAGCCAGTGACAATGAATCACTTGTGCGTACAGACTCACCATGCTGCCCATCCCTGTCTAATCCCTGAGGCTTCTATCCTCCAGGTAGCTGTCTCTGGAGGTCACGGATGTCTTTGAAGTACATCAGTGCCATTTCGTGAGTTTGTAAAAATGCACCAGAAACCCTTCAAATATGGAGGAAGTGAGTCAAACAAAAACACTGGATTCCAATTAGGCAGCATAAGGGCTTGGAACATTATATATGGAGTATTTATATATTTGAAATCATTTTTATTTACAAGATGGTTACATCTGTGATATACAAGTTAAAATATGTTACAGGAAATTTTGTTAGCTGATCACATTACTGTATAAATATTTAGAACTAAAGAAACATGTGGAAGAATGCGTATTATTTGCTCCAGAAATCAGACTATAGTATATAGGAATGTCTTCATGAAAATTTGTGGTATGCCAAAGAAACATCTTTGTTCATCTTTTTCACTTACCTAACTTAAATATGATCATTTTTGGTGTAATAATTTATTTAAATATATAGTATTTCTAGCATTTTCTATTAATAATTTATAACATCATTTACTAAAACTGTAACCCTGAACATACATAATCTATACAGTTTATTCTTTAGCACTTCATAAATATTAATGTAGACACTGCTGTCTAATATAAACTGGCTTTAAGGTCAAAGAAAATTCTGTAATTCTTATCTTCTATGTGGTTCTTAACTTTGATAGAAAATACTTCATAGAATAATTTAATATTTTTACTAAATTTCACTGATACATTTTAAATTCATAATGGTCATGAATAGGATAAAATTTTCAGTTACATTTACTATACTTTTATAAGAAAACTTTGTTCTCAATTGAGAGAAATAAATGCATTTAATAAATTTTCAGAAAAGATCACTGTTCTGAACATCAAGCACTTATTGTTTGCTGTCCTTTTTTACCTTTCCCAAAACCTATTTTTTCTCTATGAGAAAATAAAAAGGATTATGATGCAATATGTATGTGTATCAGCTCTTCAAAGTATATTAATTATGTATTACAAATGTACTAGTAAGAAATAGATGGAAAAAGTCACACGAGTTTTTTATTTCCTAGGCTGTGGTGCAGGTTATAAGAATTTGAAATCTTTGCTTTTCTAAGAACACATGATTGAGCAGACAGAAATTACTTTTTCAAAAAATATGGGAATGGTGATTTCTCTAAAGTGGTTGAACTATTTATCATTCTCAATTCTTCACCACTCTCCAAAAAAAATAATTATCTATTCAAAATGTGACATGTAGTTGTGTAGTCCTATCCACCATGCACCATTAACTTTGGGCTTCACTCTGCGGCTTCCTTTGTCCAAAGGGACCTTAGTAGCTGTTTCTGTGTGCATGCATTCTTCGACATGCTTTGCGCTTCAGCAATTTACTGTGAGGATAAGATAGAGCAGTTATAGTCCAAGTAGAAAAAAAATCACACTTGGAGTAACCTGAACACTAGCCATGACCTGAAGCCAAGCTCAGAAAAGCTCAGCTGGGCCTAGAAGAGCTACAGGCTATGCACAATTCTGTAAGTGAGAAATGCATTGTAAGTCCCTGACTATTGGACAGCTGGGATCGTTACATACCAATATTGTAGCAAATTCTGTCTGATGTCCCAGAATCTTCCTGTTCTTGGGATTTACTGGCATAATTCTTGTAATAACTCTTCTATGATACTTAAACAGAGGGTATTTGTAAGAAAATAATTTTCCAGACAAGCAGCTAACTTTTAGATAAAGTATACAAAAATGCCACATAATTTGTTTCAAAGTTTTAAATAAATTAACACTTCTAGTCTGTTTAAAATTAATTTGAAATCTGCTTATAAAATGCTTACTTTTAGTAAAAAGACTGTGTTAGCAATATTGTTAGCACAAAAAGTTTTTGATAAAGGTATTACTTCAGATTTTTAATTTATAAAATAGGCAGTTCAGATGCTTATAGGAAATCAGTATTCTCTCAATCAGTTATATTTTAATTGCATTTTCCCTGAGTTTGATATTTAAAGTGAAACTAAACTGACATATATTATTTCCAATTTCCTAATAATTTACAGTGCTTAACATTAGGATTATACCAGTCAGAACAATTAAATTCTCTCTAAGAAAAAATAGATAAAATGTTACAGAACAAAACCAAACAAAACTGAACCAAGAAACAAATGAACAAAAATAGATAAAAATATATTTTTATCTGTTTCTGCTTTGCATTGCTTACACAACTTGTGTCTTCTTATGACCACTTTGTCTTACCTAGTCTTGCAGAAAAAGTGTCCACATGAGTGATTTGGGATGGCTGTCATTTTGGGGATATCATTTGTCTTCTACCTTATGCTCCTGCTTAACATGTTATGAAATAAGTTTTAAAAATCCACATCATAGACATTTCACAAGTAAATAATATGATGAAAAGGCTCCTAGCAATTTGATACTTAGACACCATATAAATCTAAATTACTGTGATTAATAATATAAATAATAATATTTACTATAGTGCCTTTCTCTGGAGGAATCTCTCGAAGCACTTTGCAAAACTTTATAAATACCTTTATTTTCCTCGACAGTGGAAGCTGCCTCTCCTCCATTAGTGTGCCACATTTAATTAATGTTCAACTAGATTTGCACATCAAGAACTGAGACAAATGACTCTGCAGAGTGATAAATTAAAAGGAGAGTTGTGACACTTCTTGGTGGAAAGAGCAAGTCAGAATTATATTCTAACGCCATCTCCAGACTCTGCTTTTACTTGCTTCATGCTTTTCATTCTAATGGCAAATCTAGGCTACTGTCATTTTCATGATTTTGAGATATTTAGTTATGGAATGGGGTCCTTTGAGCTGGAGTTCTCAAGGATTACTTAATCTTATTTTCATTGTTTCTTTGACAAATTCTTGCTCCAGTTTGTAAATATGAAGTCTGGCCACACTTACTATTACTTCCTGGTTTGTATCTCAATTATTTATTCTGTCTTAGGGATGCAATGTGGTGTAGATAAAGTTCCATGTGATAGTTATCCATAAACCAGTCTCCCAGTGTTATGGAAAATGGAAAGGCGGAATATGTAACTGGATTAAAATAGCACCCACCTTTCAGGTAACGGTTAGAACTGAGTAATGGTTAGAACTTTTAGGTAATGGTTAAAACTTTAGGTAATGGTTAGAACTTAGGAAAAGCTTAGCATACTGCAAGCACTAAACTCTTACTAGTATTGATGTAAGCTGCCTCACAGGCTCAGTCACTTTGCAATTCTATGTGGAGAAATGTGCAGTTACAGCTTCAAGTATCTTTAAGGTTATCTTTTAATAGTATTTGTTGTCTTCGGCAACCTTAATTCTTGTTGTTAAGTACTCATCTTTTAATGTTTTTGCCTGCTTTTCATATCAAGATTCTGTTGGCTTCATAAAATGAATTGGAGCTTTCTCTATGGGTCTTTCTTTTCCTCCAAAAATTTGCCTAAAATGGGCATTATTACTTCCTTGAATGTTTAGCAGAATTGACTGTTAATGGCTCATTTACTCAAGTTTTATTCCAGGAGCAACGCTATTTCTAGATTATTTATAATTGCTTTAGAACTTTTAGCATTTTCTTTATCTTCCTATTTTCATTTATTTGAGTTTGTTTACTGTACTCCACTTCATTTAATAATTTAAATATGTAGATCTAAAATTACTCCTAATACCCTCTTACTAGCTTTTCAATTTCAATTTTTATAACTCTGACTAGTTATTTGTGCCTTTTTCATTGTCTTGAATAAGTTTTGTAAATGCTTGTGATTTTTCATAGTCCTTTCAATAAACAATTAGATCAATTATTTTCCCATTCTACGTTTGTTTCTAATTTGTTGAATTTATCTTTATTCTACTTTATTGAGTTTGATACTAGTACCTACTGTTTCATCCTTTCTGTTATAGATGTTTAATGCTACAAAATACCTTATAAATGCCAATTTAGTTACTTCACATAAAGGCTTGTAGAGTTAATTTTTACCATTATTTATTTTTAAATGTTTTCCAATTTACATTGTACTACTTGCTTCTTTTCTCAATGAATTTATGAATTATTTAGAAGTATATTTATTAATTTGTAAGTGGTTGGTTATTTCTACATACTGTTTTTGTTTATGATTTCAGGTTCAATTTCATTGTGCTTGGAGTACACAGGCTGAAAAATATAACCCCATTAAAATTTAATGACAATTACTATATTACTCAAAATATGAACAGTATTTATAATTACTTCAGATGCTATTGAACACTATGTATTTTGCAATTGGATTATTATATGTAAATAAAAAGAAAGTTTTAAAGATATTTTTTAAATTTTTTGTTTTTACTGATTTTTTAATTTCCATGGTATAGTATTTAGTGAGCATGTTAAATTCTTCTACAGTGACTGTGAGTTATATATTTTCCTTTTGGATTTATATATTTTTGTTTTATAGAATTTGAGAGTTTATATTTAGAAATATAAATTTTCAAAATTGTTTATTCTTCCTTGTAGTTTGATTTCTTTCTCTGTTATAAAATAATATCTTTTCTCCTAAAAATCCTTCTTGGATTTCTGTCTAGTTTGTCTTTCTCTAACATAATTACTCCTTTTTTATTAGTACACGTTTGTAGTACATAAAAATTACAATTATTGTGTGTAGTTAGTATGTGAACATAGCTTATCTCAATTTTTTTTGTCCCCTACCCCTCTTTTCTTTCCTTATTTTAACTCTTGGTCTCTTTCAAATGTTTTCAGAGTGCACTATATATATTGATTGACATTTAACTCTCTCATTCCATTTTGGTTTTGTAAGTGGAATACATATTTCACTTATATTAAATATAACTAATATATTTTGTTTCAAATTTATCTTTGATAATTGTTTCTATTTTTGAACCTATTTTTTATTTTTATCATCTTTCTATGTCCTATTTTGGATTTTAAATATGTTTCAATTTCCACATTAAATTAGCTTATAAATGTACATTTATTATCTATTCTTCCTATGGTTATTGCACATGCTATAATATGCATTCTGGACTTATTGATGCCTAATATTCTCATAACTTCAATCAGCTCATTTGGGGGACCCAAGGAGATTTTTACAGGTGAGGTCCAAAGGTTAAAGAACACACGTGTGCAAGACATGAGCAACAGGGTAGCATGGAGCAGAGCAGAGAGCCCAAGAGCAAAAGATGCTTGCATCGTTATTGTACAATTCTTATACAGGTTGGTACCTCATATTTACATTCTTACATAGTGCTGTAACCAGCTCATGAGTGTTACCTGTGGTCATCGTTGCGTAACTGTATCCCATTGTGTGCCTGCACTGGATAAATGGGTCATGTCCTCAGATGTCCTTGAGCTTTGAAGCAGTCTGAATGGTTCCCCAAAACCTGTTACTAAGCAGTGCAAGACCTTTGACATCATTTACTTAAATTAATGCTTCCATATTTATAGGCCACTAGTGTTTCAGAATTTAATTCTATTATACAGGCCAGGGATTTAGCTCAGTGGCATAAGTGCCTGCCTGGCAAGCTTGACATGATATAATTACTAATATTTTTAAAAATTTGATATAAATTTATATTTATAAAATGACATTCTTATATAGCTTTTCCTTATTAGCTTTTATATGAGTTCATTTTCTCTTTGCTTAAAGAAGACTTGAACATGTCTCTAGGTTAGGCTATAGAATGAGAAATTAATTTTCACTTGTGTTAAAAAATTGTTATCTCACTATCATTCTTTTTTATATTTTTATTTTATTTATCTTTGTTATTTTTGGTGATGCTGGGGATCATGCATGCTGGGCAAGTGCTGTTCCACTAAGCTGCATCTTAGCCACATCATCATTCTTGAACATGTCTTTCTTGAGTTTTATATTTTGATTTCACAGTTATATTCTTAAGCACTTTGAAACAAATTTCCACTGTACCCTGAGTTCATTATTTTTGTTAAGAAACCAACTGTCAGTTTAATTTTTTTCTCTTTTGAAAGTAATTTGTTCTTTCACTCTTGGTTTTTCCAAATTGAAGAAATTTTGACCTAATGTAGGCTAATGATTATTTCAAAACTGCTGATGCTTTTTAGTGACTCTGGTATCTTTTCTGGAACAGGTGGACACTATCAGAGAATAATATTCCTAAATGTGAGGCCACTGCGATGCATTAACCAATAGTTATCTGGTAACACTCATCTGAACTAACTCAGTGTGGTGCAGGGTGTAGAATGCCCACCTGAGGATTGAGGCCCACAGCATAGAAGCAGAATTGGTGGGGGAGATGGTGCGTTGTTGAGTCCACTGGAGAAGCTTGTCATGCTGCCTTTCCTGATATGAACTGTTCTTCTGTGGGAAGAACTTGGGTCCTTACTGTCCCTGAAGATGGCGATGTTCTTTTTTGGGGAACTCTGGTCCTTGCTTTGAGTGTTGCTTTCGGGCTCCAGTGCAGATCACTTAGCCTGCTGGGACAGAACCTTCACACTGCTGACACAGACTTTTTAGCTTCTACCACTGACCTTTGGGCCTTCCCAGCTCAGATCCTTGATACAGACTTGCGTGAGACATTGTCACGGGCTCTAAGCCTCCAGTTGGACATTGACATGGGCTCTAGGTCTTCAGCTGGACTCGTGGAGGACATTGCCATGGGATCCAGGCCCTCATTGAATTCTTGGATTCTCTAGTGTGTGGAAAGACTTCCTGTTCTCTGTTGCATTTGACTCTTAGGGTAAATATTATAAAATAATCCTATAAATTATATTTCTTGTATTAAACCTTTTCCTTTTTTAACCCTGACCAAAACAGCTAAATTCTGTACATTTTTCCCCCGACAGTTGGGGTTTTAACTATTAATTCTTTGTAATTTTTATTATGCTTTCAGATAATAGTTTTTGTATTATTTTCATATGCTTGTAGATGAATTTTAAATGGAAGAATCATTTAAAATTATCTACCTGCCAACTCGTAGGAAGTGTGTATATGAATCTTAAAAAGGTATGTCAACTGACAACACTGGAATATATACCTTATTATCTCAAAAAACAGCAATTATTTATTGTGAAAATTTATAAAGAAAAGTAAATAAACTAAAATTATTAGTATGAAAGCATTAACTGACAGAATCCAAGAAAGTTTATTTGAGAAAATTGCCATTCACTGTAAGATTGTGTCTTGAGCTTGAGTGAGATAAATCTGTATTTATTTTTAAAAATTAGATGAAATTTATAGTGAATGAACTATTTTGTTTTTATGTTACATTTGGCAATGAAACAGCATAAAAGGATAGTCATATATATTTATAGAGTATAATTATGTATTTTTTTTGGTACTAGGAATCAAACTCAGGACCTTATACTTGCCAGGTGCTGTGACATTAACTATATCCCCAGACCAGTAATTACATAATTATGTAAATAATACATAATTTTATGTAACTGTAATTCAAATAATCATTTTTAATAAGTATCTATATAATCTTTTTCATTATTTCAGATTTTATTCTTTAAAATTCAGTATTTCAGGTTGCCTTATCCATCTTCTTTACATAGTTATATTTTGAAACATTTACATATTGAATAACTTTGATAAATTTTTTTAACCATCCCTAAATGTGTATATTTTCATGTATGAAAAACAATAGTAAACAGTGTAACATTATGGGAATGTATTACTGTTCTTAAATTTAAAGTGAATTCTTTAATCTTCTATGTTCTACTCAGAGGAGTAGACTAGAGAATATATACCTACATATGCTATAACTAATCACTGTTTTGTGAAATGCATGTGTAGTGAAGTCACTTGGAATATGTACACGTCAGACATTAAAACATTTGTAACCCCAAGTAACAGTTTATCACCTTAGTTTTAAAATTTTATCATTCATTTGGCTTTATTTCATCTGTTATTTTTGGCTATGAGAAAATAAGAGAAGAAATTAAAGTACATTTTTACTCCAACAAAAATCTAGCCACAGTTTTTATTAGGGGTTGGGCCCTAAACTAGAGCAAACTACTGACACACAAATATTAACAATTATGATTTTAGATAAATTTATTAAACCAGGTAGCTTATGAAAACATGACTTTAATATCTTTATGTAATAAATTGATTTTTATTTAACACACAAAATAATTGTGAGGTTCTTTTTGAATTTTATAAAAGTATTTGTATCCTTTTCGTAAAACTTCCCTGAAGTATAAAATTTCAAGCCACCAAATAACTGCAGTTACAAAAGTAAGTTTGCACATTTTATGTTGGCATAAAATAGTTATAATGGTGTATAGATAAATAGTAAAGATTTTATCACTTGAGATGTTTGAGTCCATTGAAATATTTAGATCACTATTATCAAACAAATGTATAGAAAATAGAGCTTGGAAAAAATAAACCCTACAAATTTAAAAAACAGAATAAAATCTACTAACAAGAATTTTAATATAGGCTTTGAAATCTTGGTGTTGAAAGATTGTGGGATTTGGGAAAGGGTATCTGTTTTTCTTTTGAGTAAAAATAGGAACACATATTCTTAAATCCTACAGTGACACTGATTGAACCTCTATCTGGGGAAATTCAATTTGGGAAGTGTTAGGTTTAGTTGAGTATTTTCAGTTCGGGCATTGAATAAAAACATCTTCAGTTTGCATATAGAGGTGGAAGGTACTTTGGAAAATGTCTAAGGATGGTAGATATCAAAAATAAAGGCATAGCTGACCTGAAGATACAGCAGACCATCATAGGCTCACAGGATAAACTGAGCAAGAAGTCAAGGTGGGTGGAAAACATAGTCTGGTATTTGCTTTCAGGTTTGTGTTTATAAGTAATGATAGCTTCTTCAGTGGATTTCTTTAAGATGACACCAAAACTGTTAATCTTCAACATAGACTGAGTAAGAATCCTTCCATAAAAATCTGGTAAATTTGTAAGCAATTTATAGTAAAGTTATTTGCAGTCTGCTGGTGTACAATGAACTGCCAACTAAGACTATTGTAAGACTTGTATTAAAGTGAGTTTGAATACAGGGACTTGATTCATGATTGTGTAACAGCTGTTCTGAATATTAATAATGTTAGATAATGATTTTTGTTTTCCCATGGCATGTTTAGAAATTGTTTTAAATTAATTTTTAAAATGACTATTCCTCACTGCCTTTTAGCAGTTTTTGCACAGCATTATGTCAGTTTACCCTGATGGGCTAATGCCTTCATGAATGCTAAAATATGCTGCAATTCTCTTGGTGACCTAATTAAAGAGTGTGCCACTTTTGGGGTTGTGTTTTAACAATTAAAGTTGTGTCACAGGGATTTAGTAATAGGGGGGTTTGTTTACATTTAAAATTGCAAGGATGGTTGGAAGAGTTGGGCTCTAAATATTACATTGTTTATTTTGCAAATAATTTTTAAAATGTGCTTTTTCATTTAGTCTTGAGTACTTTCAAGATACATTGAACATTGACGCTTTTAGCATTGTATAACCCCAGTTCATGCCAAACTTTAAATGGAAAAGTTGCCAGGGAAACTGACTTCTTTTCCAAACCAATAAGTATTTTTTAAAGTGATTGTTTCAAAGTGATTGTTTCAGATTTGATAGGCCTAATTTTCCAAAAACAGCAGTTGTTTTAAATGTGCCCTTAGAATTTTGTCAGCTACATAAAATTTATAATTTACATAATTTATTTGATTTTCTTTGCTTCTTTGCTGTGTAGATAATAAGAAAAAATTTCTTCATGATATAAGCAGCTATCTTAAAAAGATAGTATTTATGCCATCCCAATCAAAATACCACTAACATACCTCATAGATGTAGAGAAATCACTCCTAAAATTCATCTGGAACCAGAAGAGACCTAGAATAGCAAAGGCAATTCTAAGCAACAAAGGCAAGGCAGGAGGCATCACAATCCCCGACTTAAAATTATACTACAAAGCTACAGTGATAAAGTCAGTATGGTACTGGAATAG
>PVJX010007564.1:0-70258 GCA_004027295.1 Dolichotis patagonum
AAAAAAAAAAAAGGTGGGGGGCATAGTTCCATGTACTCCATGTGAGAGCACTGGGTTCAAGCCCCAGTGCCCCCCTCACACATACATACGTGCACGTCTTATTTTTCCCTCCTGATTATTGAGGAAAGAGAAGTTTACACAGAAAAACATTCATTGCCAAAACCCAACATCCCCTGCCCAGACATACTCTTTCTTTCCAAATTTTTCAAGGTTCCCCTTTTAATCCAGGTTTTCTGGACAGGGCCTCTGCAGACTGTATGACTGTGTGTGTGTGTGTGTGTGTGTGTGTGTGTGTGTGTGTGATGCTGGCAGGCCATCTCTCTTCATCACTGTGGACATGGCACTTGGTTTTCTTCCTGTGTTGTACCTGACTGAGGACGCAGGAGGCAGTGACTAGGCAGTGGGCTGGGGCATTGGCCCACCTGCCTTTAACATTTAGCACTAACTTATTTTATGATCTAAGATCTCCAGGGCCCAGTTTTCAGTCTATTAAATAGTATTTCTTATTGGAATTGTTGACCTAGGACACTTTTAGGTTCCTGACACTAAATGAACAATGTTACACTCTTCCAAAATAACTTTTCTGCCAGGCACATGACTGTAATCCCAGCATTCTGGGAGGGAGGGCCAGAACCACTTGCATAAGTTGAGGCCACTTTGAACTACGTTGCACGATGCTGTCTCAAAAACAAACGAACAAACAAACCACCAACAACAAAAAGACCTTTTCTAAACTGTAATCAATAACAATGGAAATGACAGAATTCAAGATCCTGTTATGCTGCATCTTCACGGAACGTGCTATGTTCAGTCTGTCTAACGTAGCTACTGTGACAGCTGCATAGTGGTATCTCATTGTATGTTAATTTACTATTGATTTGAGTTTCTCTTTGCAGGATTATTTGCCATCCATATATCATCTATGGCATCATCTGACGATGTAGCAAATTGTCTCCTCATGCCTTCTGTCCAGTTTTTAATTGTGTTTAGAGAGATTTAAAACCTATATTTTAGGTACATGTCATTTGTCAGATAAATATTATTCAAATATTTTCTCTCAATCTATGATATGCTTTTTGATTCTCTTTTCATTTTCTTGAGAAGTATTTAATTTTGATTTATCAGTTTTATTTCTTCTTATGGCCCATATGTTTGATGATGTACCTAAGAAATAGTTATTCAAACCAATATTTAAAATTTTGTACTATTATATTCTAGAGGTTTTTATTGTTTTAGACTTCACATTGAGGTCTATGATCTATTTTGAGTTACTTTTTGTCTATGGTTTGAGGTTTGGATGGAGGTTCAGTTTTTTGCATATGGATGTCCAGTTATTCTGGCATCATTTATTGGAAAGACTATCATTTCTCCACTGAATTGCCACTGAAAATCAGTCAATCACATCTGTGTTGTGTGGACCTATTCTGAGGGGGTCTCAGTCGTAACGTTATGATTAGGTATTGAAATTCTCTGCTTCCAGGGCTGTAAGGTGGGGCAGGGTGGTATAATTAAGTGATAGAGCCATTGCCTAGCATGTGCCAGGCCTTGGGTTCAATCCCATGCACAAGAAAGGAGGAAAGCAAAAGAAAAGAAGAAAAGAAAAGAAAGAAGAAAGAAAGAAAGAAAGAGAGAGAGAGAGAAAGAAAGAAAGAAGAAAGAAAGAAAGAAAGAAAGAAAGAAAGAAAGAAAGAAAAAAGAAAGAAGAAAGAAAGAAAGAAAGAAAGAAAGAAAGAAAGAAAGAAAGAAAGAAAGAGAAAGAAAGCCAAAAGAGATGTTTGGCTTCTAGCCTCCATCCCTGATACTCCTCTCCATGTCTCCTCAGGGGTTGCCCCACTGCAGGCACTGGCTGGTCCTCTAACCCTGAGGTTCCATAAACCTTGTGGCATCAGCAGGGTAACAGAAGATGAATGCATATACCTCTGAGAGATATGGGAAGGACTCCTTACCTATCTTTCCAGAAAGTGCAAAAAACACCCATATCCTGGACTGCATCTCTAAATGCCTGAGGTGCTCTGAAATCCTTGCCAAGCTGGAGCCCTCAGAGCTCCCCCTTTGTCCCACCCTGCATACTGCCTTAACTCCACTCAACCTGGGGAACCTCTGAATGAGAGGCTTCTGAGAGGACCCCTCTGCCTTCTGAAAACACAGAGGGTTCACTGTTGTGCAGCCTACCTTAGCCACCCCTTCCTGCAGCTGTCTGGGGGAGGGTGGCCCAGAGCAGGGGGCATCCGTGTGTGGCTCACTTTTTTTCTCTGCAGTTAGGAATTAGATGAAGCCATAACCAGCTCTCCACTTGGCAAAGCACCTGGACACAATAGTATGCTTAATGAAATGATTAAATGTCTCTGCAGCGGAACTGCATTTTATTTATTTAACTTTTATTGACCTCTGATGAATGTCTGCCAAAACCCTAACACAGTGTGAGAAGGCAGGAGCAGGAATCTGCCACCACGCAAAGTCTGAACTGCTGACTTTGTGGTTCCTGCCTTCTTCCCCGAGCCAGAGAACTCAGTTCCATCATTTCCACTCTTTACTCTATGTCCTCTGTAAGTAACTGAAGAGTTACAGGACTAGAATAATAATTAATAATAATAATAATAATTCCTTTTCCAAAGAAAATTGGCCCTGTCTAGACAAAAATTTAGAGCACTGTATTCCTTAGCATTCCTACCTCTCAAGGATATACCTTAGGATAATCAATGAACTAAAAATTTATATGATCATAAATATAGATACACTAGGACATATTTCACATTTTGAGAGAGTTCTACCAAGGTGTTCCTAAAAAAAAAATTATTACTACTACTTGTGACTCTGGTAATGTAATCCAAGACCTCATGCATGCTAGGCAAGTGCTTATACCACTAAACTACACTCAATACTCACCCCCCCAGATATTTTTAAAAGGGAGAATATTAACAGGCAATTCATTGGAGGAAATGCTATCTATCCCTTTTGTAAGATACACGATACTCATTACCACAGGTGACACCAATCCTGAAGTAACTACTTGCTTGGCTAAATTTAACCATGTCCCTAAACTTACTAATGATAAGAACTCTTTTGCACTTACTGCCTAGTAACACCAGGGAACTTGGGAAAAAATAGCTTTTCAGAAAATTCCACAAGATGTTCCAATAAAAGCTGTATGTGTTTCCCTGTTCAATTACAGGTATAGAATTAGCAGTTGCAGGACAAGAAGGAACACGGGGCTGCCCAGTTTCTCTGCCTGCTTCTCCCTGGTGGTCCCAGTTTGACCAGCTGGAAGGATGCAATGGCATTTTCCACACACCACAGAGATAGAGGGTTGGAAGTCCCACCCAGGGCTCCATGGTGAAGCAGCTGAATAAGACCAGAAAGAGCACATCTCCCTAAAGCTACCATGGCATATGCTGGCCTCTGATGACACAGTAAGTTTTGAGCATATAGATTTATTTTCCTTTCTCTTGTGCCAATATTTCAAAGAGATTCATCTTCTTCAAATGTCATGACCACATTACAAACATTTTTTCCAATTCATTTCCTTCAGTATTGCATCTCTATCCTTGTCCAAACTCATGTTTGGGATTAAGGATCAGCTATGGAAGGCTTCTTATCTGTCTTTTAAGAGGTATCAGCCACAAAAATATTGGAACGTCAGAAGGAAAGCTGCTTTTTCCCTCGGTGTGGTGCCTCCACTGCAGCTCATGTGGAATTTGATTATGCGCAGATTGTCCCTGGGAAATAAGCTCTCTCCAGTCGGGAGACATGTGGAAACCACAGAGTCAGCAGATAAAGCCCCACCTTACCTCCCCTCCCACCCCAACTTGCACACCCCGCTCTGGGTTGTCATTTGGAGCCTGTGCATTCATTCTAATTCTTTATGCCTTGTTATTCTGTCAATTTCTTAATCTATTTATGCTGACTTTATTCTTAGTGTGCCTATTGTGACAGCAAATCCTGAAATTGCCTTGCTTGTTTTCTGAAAATGGCCGTTACCAAACCATAATGCAGACCCCGAATAAAATAATGTAAGCCCCAGGCAGTTTCCCAGAGTCCACAGCAGCTGTCTACTTTTAGCGCTGCATATCAATTCTGCCCTTGGAGGGCTTGTCTGGGAGAGGCAGCTAGGAAAGCAAAGTGTGTCATACTGAGATGAGCAGCTCGAGGTCTCACTAGAAATGCTTGCTTCTTCCCCTTCTGGAGCATTTCTTCAAACATTAATAAATTCCCTCCCCTCTCCCTATCTTTTGTTGGCAAACTATAAAAAATGCAAATGATCCAGAAACCAATTAATTTTTTGAAGGTTGCAGCTGTTTTGCTGTATTCACAAGACATGGTGGGCACATTTAGGGTGTGTGTCTGCACACATGTGTGGAAGGCCTCCAACAGCTCCTCACAGAAGCACGGAATCTCCAGGTAGGAGTCACCATGAAGCTTTGTCAGGGCAAACAGATCACTTTCAAATTGCTCTCCACATCCCAAGAAACTGCTGGCAAAGGCACACGCAAAGGCAAGAAGACAACTGCAGGACGTGTTTGCAGTAGCATGGTGAAAAGTTTCACCATCACAGATCAAGGAGCTTCTCAATGAACAGGCTGAGAGGACTGAGTTGGCTCTGAAATCTTAAACCTTGGGGATTTAGAGTCTCCAAGTGGCAGGCCATACTGTGAGACTTGGTTAGGTGTGGGGCTCATAGTTGCAAGCATTCAATCCTTTCTTCTCTAGTAGCTCTACAAGATGATCTAATAGTATTCATGCAAGAGAAGACTTTCAATCTTTCTCTTGGTTTTTTTTTTAATGTCATATGCCCCACACTGTCCACAGCTCATTCAACAGCTGTCCTTCTCTTTTTCATTCTTCCTTGGATTCTGTTGAGGTACAAGGATAACCATCACATAATCCCAACCTCACAGGGTACTTTGTGTCTGATTTAAAACAATCACTGCAATTGCATGATTAACCCAGGACTTGGCATGTGACCCAGTTGTAACCAATGAATCTCAGGGCAAATCTGCTTCTGTGAGAGACTTGTTTTTCTCTTCAGGTAGATAGATTTAAGAAAAATCCTTCTGCATCTTCCCACCTCCCAGCCTTGACTGTTTTTAGGCGACGTTGTGAACCTTGGAATATGGCAGCATCTTGTGACCACAAGGTGACAGGCTTGGGATAGATAGGAACATGCTAAAGGTGGCTAAGGGGAAAGCCAGAGCCTGGTGCTGATGGTTCTGTGCCCCTCCCAGCCCAGTGACCTCCAGACTTTGGATCAGGAGAGCTGCTCTCCTCTCTTCATTGTCAGGGATTTTACTAGTTGTGATCTAAAGAACTCTTGATGGGTTATCTTACAGCTATGATACCTAGAGCCTTTGCCATCAGCTGCTTGACATCCCTCCCTACCATTTCTGCCCAGTGATTTCCGAACTGCTTTTAGACCATGAGAGAGGAACTTCTCCAGGACTATCTATACTGTCTTTGGCCAAGTTTTCCTTAAGCGAGTTGCCAGCCTACTGGGGGGAGGTGTGCTGGGGAGATGCGCTGAGATGAGATGCCTAGGGTGGGGGCAGAGTACCTCCCAGAGCTGCCTGTGAAGGGCAGGGCATATTCAGGCAAGGCTGCAGGAGGTGCCCAGGTGGGATCTGCATAGTCAGGTAGGCCCAGACCTATTTCCCTGTGGGGGTTATTATTTTAAAAAAATATCTTTATTGAGATATAATTCATATAACACAGTACACCTACTTGTAGTGTACAATTTGGCAATTTTAGAGCATTTCACTCCAGAAAGAAACCCTGTACCCTTCAGCTGTCACATTCCAACTCTATTTTCCTTTCCTCCCCTGATCTAAGCAGTCACTACTCTACTTTATGTTTCTATAGATCTGCCTATTTTGGAAATTTTATGTATATTGAATTATGAATTATATACAATATGAGTTTTGGTGACTAGGTTCTTTCACTTAGCATAATGTTTTCAGGGTTCAATTATGTTATAGCATGTGTCAGCACTTTATTACTTTATGGCCAAATAATATCTCATTGTATGGACATGCAGTTGGTTCTCCTTATTTTTAGTAGTTATATTTTACAAAGTTACCTGTGACATTGGATCAGCAAATACTGAACCATTGGTTCTATAAGTCAGCTTTCCCATCACTGAGACAAAGTACCCTACACTTTGATCTAAAACAATCACTGCAATTGCATGATTAGCCCAGGACTTGGCATTTAAAGGAATTACTTGTTTTGGCTCACATTTTCAGTCCAGGGCCAGCTTGTTTCAAGTTAGAAACAGAAAAGCATGGCAGAGAAAAGCTATTCACCACATCATGTCCAGGAAGCAGAGAGAGATAAGAGAATCCAGGAACTAGAATACACCCTCCCAGGCCACACTCTCATTGATCCACCTCCAACCAGTCCTACCTGCTAACAACACATTCAGCTACTGAACTTATCAATGGATACACCCACTGCTGAGTATACCACCCCTCACAATCCAATCACATGCCTAACACATGAGACTTTGAAGGAATATTTTAGATCCAAATCATAGTATTCCTCCTCTGGCCCCTAAAAGACTCATAGCCTTCTCATTATGCAAAATGTATTTTGTACCTAAGAATTGCCAAAGTTTTAACAGTGCCAGCCTTGCTGAAAAGTCCAAAGTCTCCTCTGAGACTCAAGGCAAACTCTTAGCTGTGAATCTCTGTAAAAATTAAAAAGAAAGTTAAATACTTTCTACATATGATAGCAGAGAGTAAACATGCATATTCCAAAAGGGAGAAGTGGGATAGAAAAGAATCAGACTGAAGCAAGTGCAAAACCTAGTAGGGTAGTGACAGTGAACCTATGGAATGCATTCTGCAGTGGGATGTTTGTATATTGAAAAATCTAAAAGATTTGTCATCACTGCAGTAGGGCAAATATTAAATACTAGAGCTCCATGTCCAGCATCCGGGGCAGGTAGTGGTGAGATGTGAGCTACAAGTGGCTTGGGCAGCCCCATCATGGTCTCACTAGTTGCAACCCACCAAACCTCTATTCTCACTGCCTGTGGTTTTCCTTGGCAGACATTCCATGTTCCTGGCATCTCCAGTGTGAAGTCTTCACTGGGTTTTTGGTTTCACTCTTACAGTTTCACACACTGCCAACTCAGGGGCACATTGCATGACCTTGTGGGCCTTCCTTTAAAATATGAGTGGAAGTCTCTATGACCCTGTAGCTCTTACATTCTGCGTGCTTATAAACCCAGCACCATATGGATGATACCAAGGTCTGCTGCCAGCTTGAACAGTAGTCAGACCTCATTGGATCATGGCTAAAGAGGCCTTTGAGTTTTTTGGTGGCTTAGCATGGTGAAATGAATACTATGGAACCAGTGTCCTAGGCAGCCCTTCTTGAGCAGGCATTGCAGAAACTCCCTTCTCAAATCAAAGCTTTACAATTTTACACCCTTGAAGTTTTAAGGGAAAGGGGTCTTACTCATTTTTGAGATGCCCTCAAACCATCTTTCCTATTGTTCTGATGCAAAGTGCTTGTTTTTTTTAATGTGAATTTTTTCAACACCCCTGTTCTCCATGGCCCAGTTGTGTAGGTGCTTCCTTTGTGATGAAGCTGCAAACTTTTTACATCTGCTTTTTGCTCCTGATTCTTACTATACATCTGGTTTAAAGCAGACAGCAGCATCATTCCCACAGCCTAAGTGTTGGAAATATGGAAGTTTCCTTTTCCAGATTAATTATTCTGCTGCCCTTAACATGTTCTCCCAGCTTGAATCACCAATGGTACCTGCATGACTGTCCCATCATGTGAATTATACAATTGGTGATACAAATGGATCTAATTACTTTTATTGGTATTTTTACTAATAAAATTAATTAAAAATCTATAAATGGATGAAGCTAGTTAGTTGTTTGAATTTGAATAGTTGCTGCCCAGATATAACTATTAATACTACTGTTGCCAATTAAAATTATTATAATAATCAATAAAACTTTTCACTAAATTAAAAGACATCTATTTGTATTCATGAATGGTTTATCAATAACTAATTCTCTAAATTCTCTAAAATTAAAATTTTTCAAGTAACCCCATTGCTGGTATATGTAACATGCATTTACAACTGCTATACCACAAATTGACAGTATTGTAATTTTTATACCATTTTAATGTTTTACTTAAGGAACATATGATTACATCTGGTCTGCAAAATCAATGCCTTTCTTTGCATTATTGTAATCAAAGACACCCCTGAGAAGTAATACAAGCTGCCCAATGGGACAGTCATGCATGTACCACTGGTGGTTTGCATTGGCAGGAATGATTGAATTCAAACCAGCAGTAAGACATACGATTACAGCCAGTTGTGAATGTGTTTAATCACAATCTCCTGCAAAGTCTTAGGACATAAGCAAAATATAGGCAATTTTTCTGCCAGAACATAGCACACATGGGCTGTAGTCCAGCTGGAAATAGAGTCTCTGTTCAACTAAAACCTTCTGAGCCTGGCCTTTACTATCTTCATTTCTATGAGAATCTTGATCTTCTGAGCTCTTGTTAGAATCACCAGTGAAACTCTGCTTACTGTATTCTAAATTGTGACTGCCTTCCAAACTCCTCCAGCAAACCAGTTTCAAAGGCTTTTAAAACACATGGTCAGGTATAGTTACAACAACAAACCCACTTCTCTGTACCAATTTTCTTCATTAGTCAGCTTTCTCATCACTAAGACAAGGTATTCAACCCTTGCAAGTAAAAGGAGGAGAGATTTATTTTAGCTTACAGTTGCAGGAGATTCAATTAATGGTCAGTTTGCTCCAGGGTAGAAATGGCATGGAAAAATGTAGCAGACAAAATGTGCTTGTTACATGTGGCACAGGAAGCAGAGAGAGAAGTGGAGAGCCAGGAACAAGAATATATCCTTCCAGGTTATACTTCCAGTGACCCATCTACAACCAGGCCCCATCTCCTAACAGTCCAGTTAGCTACAGAATTTATCATGCATGAGTCTACTGCTGAGTGTAGTGCTCCCTGCCATCCACTCATCTTCTAAACACATTTTAGTTCTAAACCCTAGCAGAGGAATAACAAATTAGGTTTCTGTGAGCCTCTGGTCACATTTTCATCAACCAATCAATATATAACCTTGTTTTATGTGTACTTCTGTTTAAAGACACTTTGTTTGATATATCTTTAATTCACTAACATTGAATTCATGGTCCAAAATGCTATAACTCATGCCTGAATGGTGAGGGGCTCGGAGAAGGGCTGTGGCCCCTGTAAACTCTTAGCATACCTATACTCTTATAAATCTGAAGTTATCTAAGCTGAGTGACTAACATGTCTGCAGGATTTAGGATTTTCCTAGAAGATGGGACTTCATTCCTAAAACTAGATGGTCTGGGCAAGCAAGGATGGTTGTACAACCTACCTCCCCCACCTCCATCAGGTTTCCTAGGCACAGCTTCTCCACAGTGAGACTACAAAGGGAATCCTCTCCTTCACAAGCAGATTGGTTCTTCACAACTACATCTTGGTTCTTCCCATATCTTCTTGGGATTGATATTCTCAGCTCCTTGGATCTTGTTAATATCATCCAGAGTAGCAGAGGCCTCTAGCTGATAGCTAAGCTCCTCTATTCTTCTTTGCTTCTCAGCCTGTCTTGCAGGAAGGCATAGAGTTTGCAAAAAGTGAACAGAAGTCATATGACCCCTTCCAGACCTATCTTCCACTCCTTGCCCTCCATCTTCTTCCATAAGGGGAAAGTGTTCTGCACCAACACTTCTTCAGGAGCTCTGGGAGGCAAATGAGCAGACACAACTGTGTTGGGTCTGTATGGCTGAGAGTTTACCTGTTACAGCAGCTGGCATCACTCTAAGTCACGCCATCAAGCCCCTTTGTTCGCAGCTCTCACGCCTATGTACTTTCCTGCCTGTCTAGATCCTTTTTAGAGTGAGCATCCCAGCGGGTCCAGATATGCGTACTCTGTGACAAGGCTAAGACTTTCTATCTTCCAATCACCCACGTCTGGATATACAGGGCAAAATTATGTTAATTCTTTGGTGGAGAGGCCAACATGTGGTTAACCTACACTAAACTAAACCTAACACCCAAACCACTTCCTGCTGCTACCACTGTAAAGTTATATTTTTCTTATCTAGTCCAACTGGAAATATAGGGACAAAAAGTTAGCTTCCTTGTTAAATTCACCCACCCCTCAGGCTTACCAAGACCATTTGAGTTCCAATTCTGTCAGATGAGTGCATTTATCCTCCTGCCATCCACCACCCTCTCCATCCCATTTATTCACAACCTCCATGACCACAGTAACAACAGTTAAATCCTAACAGTGAATTCTGAGCGCTTCAAATGTCTTTTCAACAATTTTAAAGTAGAAATCAGTATGATCCCCACTATATAGAGGAGTAAACTGAGACATGATACAGGTACATAACTTACTCCACAAAAATTTGCTAGTGAGTGATAAAGTTAGACATAAACCCAGAAATCTGATACCAGTCACTCTCTTAAATGATAAGCTAATACACAGTCAATCTTGCTTCCTATCAGAGTTAAGTTGTTATGGATGCAAATACAGAACACAGACGTAATGGACATCCCTTGTTTGTGAATGGGGCACTTTGAGTGCAGCTGTTTAACTAGTCACTCAGCCCTGGATAGTGTTCACCTCCAGCCTGTCTCACCATCTTATCCACAGGGACTTCACAGGAACCAGGAAGCACGTGCCAAGAATACACGGAGAATGGAATCAAGAATGCTCTGCAAGTTGGGACCCCTGGAATACAGCAGCCCAGAATCCTTGAGGACTTTCTGCCAGGTCTCAAGTGTGCAGGCTTGAAGATACAACAGGAGAAACTGAAAGAGTCCCCATCAGGGAAGAAGAGTAAGTGAAAGAGGTCAGGTCCCAAACTACAAGGTGAAATGGGAGCCCAGTGAAAGCCAAGACATTGTTTCAAGGGTGAAGCTGAGAATTAATTAATCTTGCTGACAAAGGCAGATCTCAGGAATGCACATTCTCATAGAGGGATGGACTTTGTCTTTGAATACCTTACATTTCAAGCTGCCCAGTCAGGCTCTGTGTGCTGATCATTTTATGCAAAGTGATTGACCAAGGATTATATAGAAGAGTACAATCTAGAGGTAAAATGCTTCCTATCATGATCCATTCTGAGTACTGAAAGAGATGAAGAGGTCCTTGAAAGCCTGGTTCAAGAATGCCCTCCCCTCCAGCGGGGCAGAGGCACCGAGGGAAGGTTGCAGTGGTTGCAGCAGTCCCCAGTCCTGCTGCATATGGCTCGAGATAAGGAGGGGACTGCCATTAGTAAGCCAGGGCCCTCAAAATGAATGACTATCTCTTGGTTAAAACCTCTTTTTGAAGTTCCCATCCCTTCAGTTTATTTCCGCTTGCCCAGGCAGCAGGGACACAACCATAGGATGAGACCTGGCAGTGCGGAGGAACTTACTCCAGGCATGGCAGTGAGCAGCTCAGAGTTTCCTAGAGGCTCAGGATGGATTCCAGTCACGAATGGGATTCAAATAACAGAAAATCCTGCCAGACTGCCCTGGAGTTCAGCCAACTCCAACCAACTCCTCTTTACATGTTCTTTCTTAGAGAATGTATATGCATGTGTGTATCACAGCAGGGAATATGGAGAAGTTCCAGAGATAGAAAGTGTTTCTTCTTCCTGCCTCCTGGAATGTAAGAGGGGGATGAGAGACACGGAACATCTGGGGGCATCTCTGGAGCGTTGCCTCCCCTGCTTTCACCAGCTGAAATGCTGTCCCCGAGAAGCCCAGCCCCTGTGCGAATTTCCACCCTGAGTACCCTCACTCCTTGCCACCTTTGCTGTACCATGTTCTCTGCCCTTTCCTCAGCATCTTTTGGGAAATACGTGCCATCACATATTTCAATAACAGCACCTTCTAGTTGCAATTATGTCACCTACCTGGCCACTCTCCTTTGTCCACTGAAAGTCTTGGCCCCTAGCTGGCTATCTCTCTCCTCAGATGGCCCTAGACATTTCTGGGCAATGTTACCATCTCCAGGAGACCCAGTGAGCCTCCTGAAGGCCTTGTCCCTGCACCTCTATGTTCATTTTTCCATCCAGTCTCACCAGCCACAACCGTGAGGACATCCAACCTGATCATAGGTTGGCCTCCAGAAACTTCCCCTTCAGGCCTCTCTGTGTGGCCACCTCTCCATCTCTGCTCCAGAACCCTGACTGACCTGCTCCAGCTTCGAGGGCACTCTTTTGGATTCTAGGATCTGTCTCTGTGTCATGCCCCAGCCTCCTGCCACACAAACCCTGGTTAAGTCCAGAATCTTCTCAACTCTATACCTACTTAAGGGCAGCTAGAAACCCTGGGAAAAAACCGTAACTATGCTGACTGCTGTCACTTGTATCCTACACCTCACTGACTCTCATGGCTGGCATCTGCATTTCCTGTCCACTGACTCTGCTCATAGCCTCTCTCGCCTCAGCCTTCGACACCAATGTCATCTTCTCTCTCTTAGCTAATCACCTTCTTTCTTATGTTATGATAAAACAGAAACCACTGGAAGGGCTTATCCTCATTAGTAAACTTTCCAACGCCCTGTATTAGGTCCTCTGCCATCCCTTATAAGGCAAGCTGAACTGTCCACACTGTCGTTTCAGCTTAGGAGCCCACAGCCACCCACAGAAGGAACTGGCTCCTGCTGTCACCCTTCTTCCTGTGGTCACCTTCTCTGACTCTACCATGTCATTTCCCTCCTCATGTAAACATGGTATCATTTTTCCCATCTCCCTGTGATACTGTTACAGGTTATGCTTTTAATAATATCTTTATTGGTTGCAGATGAATACTAAAGTAATTCTGGGTAATATGATGTAATATCTTAGATATCCTCTAAAACACTTTAAGGGATAAGGAGGGAAAGAAAGAAGTTAGCACTGAAGCTGAGAACAGGGACATACTCAGAGTTCCTTTTATTCTCTTTCCTTTGGGGTGTGTTGTAAAGGTCCCATGGTATAAAGTCATGGTCCCTTTCTCTAGTCGCTTTCAAAGAACATCTTCAGCTACTGCTGGAAATCTTACCCTTGGAGGCCCAAATGTCATTTACATATCCACAGTGGAATTCTTTTCTGCCCTGCCCCTTCCCCTCTGTCTGACAAACCTTAACATCACCTCCCTGGTCAGGAGGAGATGCCTCCCTGGGCAGCCTCCTACCTGGCCTCTCTGCTGTCACATTTGTCCCCACAGCGGTGCTCCTTGATGTGGGTGTGATCCAGCACACACTGAAGTGTGTATCTTCTCTCCATGGTGTTCTGCCCAAGTCCTCCCACAACTTCCCAAGACATTCCAGATGAAAGCCCCTCCTGCCTAGCCGCCTCACCCCCACCAAGCTCGCCCTGTCTGCTGCTCCCCAACCTTGGGGCTTTCCCCTGCCTTGTTCTCCCAGCCTCCCTCGCTCACCCTCTGCCCTAGTCAGGTCGATCCCACAACTTCTAGCAGTGTTCCTTGGGGCTACAAAGATGGTGAAGGTATCTACAGAGCAGCTGCCTCTGGAGGCTATCAGGGAGGATCTGTTTTAGACTTCTGGCCCTCGGCATTGATGCTCATCCTCCTGTTCACACAGCATTCTCCCTGCTGTGCAGTTTCCCCTTTCATCAGAACACCAGGCAGGCTGGATTAGGGGTCCTGCTACTGACCTTGCTTTTACTTACTTATCTATTTTTATTTTTTTATTTTAAAGAGAATAAAGCAAAACAAAACAGTAAAATGAAACAAAACAATACAATGAGAATGACCTTGAGCTTCAAAAACAAGACAGTAGGGAATCAGTAGTTACTATACTGCACATTGTTAACCTCCAAATAGTTGCTCAGACTACTAGATACAGGCATGCAAAGTTAATCAAACGATATTAGCTCTAAATTGTGTCTTTACTTCAGTCGCTATCTTTTAGAAATTTCAGATGTGTGGCTTCTAATTTCTTGTGTCCATATCTCCTGGACTTGTTCTGGATGGGGCTTCTGGTAGGACGTGGCTTCTTTTCCTCTGGCCCACAGTTGTGGACTCATCATGGGGCATAACCTCATCTGGGCCTGCAGGCCTGCAGCGGCTGGCTCTCCAGGCGTGTGCTTTGCTCTCCATATTTACCTCTTTTAAATTTTTTTGTTTTGTTTTGGAGATTGAACCCAGGGCCTTTACACTAAGCTATATCCCCAGACCTACTTTCCTTCCTTCCTTTTTCCTTCCTTCCTTCCTTTCTCTCCTTTCTTTCTTTCTTTCTTTCTTTCTTTCTTTCTTTCTTTCTTTCTTTCTTCTTTCTTCTCTCTCTCTTTCTTTCTTTCTCTCTTTCTCTTTCTTTCTTCTTTCTTTCTTTCTTTCTTTCTTCTTTCTTTCTTCTTTCTTCTTTTTTTGTTTTGAGACAGACTCTTATAAAGTCTCTAGGTTGCCTAGACTGGGCTCAAACTTGCAATCCCTCTGCCTCAGCTTGCCAGAGTGCTGACAGTACCTCTTTAAAGGCTCTCTCTCTTCAAATCCCATCACCTTATGAGGGACTGGGGGCAGTACTTCAACCTATGAGTAGGGGGACACAATTCAATCTTTCTGATAATTTGCTTGGAGTATATCTTTCCCATGTGAACGTAACTTCCATAAGACAGGAAATCCTCTTGTTCCTTTGCTCATCTCCGTCCCTTCAGCTCTGAGGCCCTGGATCCTCTCTGGAGTGAGAAAACTCAGTTCCCACATATACCTCCTGGTACCCCAACTTTCCTGTAGTGCTGTACCACCCCCAACATTACCACCATCGAACCTCTGGTAACAGCAGAGGCCTGAATCCACTCCCTGAAAGCCTGGGAGGTCACAGAAAGACCACAGCTTTACTGTGTGTGTGTGTGTGTGTGATTGCCTCTTTATTTGTTAGGTTTCCGCCTCCTGCCAGGAAGAACAAGATGAGAATGTCTGCCCCATCAGCAACTCTAATCCACTTTTCTCTGTGATGCTTTAATTGATAATTATTTACCATAATAATCTCATTAATTTTCTTCTAAAGAGTTACCTTTTGTGTTTATCAGCCAAAATGCCAGAAGCAGGTAAATATCATTAGAGAAACCTACTTGGCCTGGGCCAGCTGCCATAGAATTAGACTGAGATGAAAGAGGTTTGAGTTGAAGCCCACTGATTTCTATAGCACTGAGGTCTCTCTGGAAAGAACATTTTCCTGTGTCCAGAGGGATGGGAAGCTCAGGTGTCTTTTCAGTACCTTAAAGAACTACCATCTTTATCACCATTGTTTCCATTGTCATCATCACTGTCCTCACCACCACCACTCTTGCCTCCCCCATCAGCATTATCATTGTCATCATCACCATCAGGTCCATTGTCATCACCATACTCACCATCATCACCATCACCAACATCACTATTGTCATTGTCATCACCACCATCATTGTCATCATCTTTACGATCATTGTCACTATTATTATCGCCAATATCATTAGTAGCAGCAACATTACCATCACAATCATAATTATCAGCATCATCACCATCATTATCATCATCAGCTCCATGATCATCAGCATCACATTCATCATCACCACCATCACCATCATCATCATCATAATTATCATCACCAGTGCCACCACCATCGTCACTGCATTTACCATGTACACACTATCTATCAGGTCTTCTGTTGTTTTACCCACAAGATTTTCTAAAAATAGCACTCAAAGTCTAAGGCATTTCTTTTGTTAAAATTTTTGCAAGCTAACCCAGGTTATGAAAATACAGGTACAGGCAGGACACATACATAGCATGTCACCATGAACCTCAGTGACGTACCATAAGCAATTGTCAGAGTGGCTGGCGTGGCTCACATGTACGCTGTGCGTGTCTAGTATGAGCTCTCCAAGGGGAGCCAGACAGTCCCTGTCCTTCAGGTGTGTTCACATTGGGGCCCAGCTAAAGGGGCAGCAGCTGCTCTGGAAGCTCTGTTTCTCACAGTGATGACAAAAGTGCGAGAAAACTAATGGCACAGTTGTGCCTGGTGGTGCACACCTATAGTCACAGCACCCTGGGAGGCAGGAGGATAGCAAGTTCAATCCTAGCCTGGGCAATATAGAGAGACTCTGTCTCAAAATAAAAAATAAAAAAGACCAAGGGATGTAGCTGAGTGCGAAGGACCTTGGTTCACTACTCAGTATGACAAAATAAATGAATAAATAAGAATAAAAACAAAAAGCTATACAAGTGCTCCCGAGGCTGAATTCATCTGGCAAAGTGACGATCTCCCCAGGTGCTTACTGTTCAAGAGAAGTCATGGGGGCAAACCTAGAGCCACCCTGCAGGAAATGCTCCTCTTCACATGCGAAGATGTGACCCAGTGCAGGTATGCTAAGAAACTCGCCCTCCTTCCTTCCTCGGAGGTGAGGGCCCTCCATGTGCCATCTCCTCTGCTAGGGGTCCCTAAGGTTGCAGTGTGTGAAGACCAGAGGATAGTGGGGGAAAGGGTAGGGGAAGGGGCAGGGGCAGGAGTATAGGGGCCCAAGACAGCTGTCTGGAACAGCCCACATGGGACACTATTTGGTCTACTAAGGATCCTGATTCTGCTCCTGCCACCATCTAGCTTTGTGATGCTGGGCACAGTCCCCTAAGTTTTCCAAGCCTTCATGCCCATGTATGTAAAATGGGGACAGTGGACCCCAAGGTAAGAATAAGAATGGATGAATAGAAGCCCCCAGCCTACATTCGGACTAGGGTTTCTTCACTGCTGCTGCTGGGGTGACAGGACTCTGATGGAAGGGTCCATAAGTGTGACTCCTACTGAAGGTCTGGGTGACCAGACACCCTCAAGTGAAGAGCATGCAAATTAGGGAGGGAAGAGCCCAGCCTCTGCCTCCTCACAGCAGGGCTGCAGGACAGACTCTGCCCCTCCCTGGCCCAACCCTGTGTGCACACTACCCCTGACCAGACCTCTTTCTTGTCACAGCCTGGGCACAAGTGGCTGTGAGTGAGCAAGCCTGGCGACAGGGCTCAGATACTGCCATGGTTTATTGGGCTGCTCTCGATGCCGAGGGCAAGATAGAGGGGCTGTCTTGAGGATCAGGGTTTCTCTACCACTGACTTCCTGTGAGGGCTGCTAGCACTGGTGCAGGGGAGCTGCAGGCAGCTCTGTAATCCCGTCATCTTGGTGCCTTCCACACACTGCTTCTTCAGGACAGCACACCAGGGCAAGGCCTGCAGACCTGGGGTCCTTCACTTTCCTCTTGCTTGATACCATCTTGGTAGAAGTGCAGGGGAGAGATCCCTGGCTGGACTCCCAGGTTGTCACCTGCTGTGGGTGTGGAAGGATTTTCTCAGCTCCGTGGTGGACTTTCCAGGTGGCTGAGGAGAAGAGGAAAGCAAGACTGAGACCTAACCTTAGAGCCACAGCCCTCTGTGCAGATGGGCTGCCAGCCAGGCCCTGTGTGTTCTCCCTGAGTGGGTGGGCACAAGCTAGGATGTGGAGACTTGCTATCAGGGATCAGACCCAGGAGGTCTGCTGAGACCTGAGACAAGCAGCTGTAGAGCCCTAGCGGTGTGACACCCAGGTCTCTGGGTTCTCCCATAAATCAGTGACTGGGCCAGACCCCATTCTAGAGATGCTGGGGTCTACACTGCTCCGCAGATGACCATCCACTGCATGTTGGCCTGGATTCTCCCACCTTGTCTACAGCCCTGGTGAGGGCAGCTACCCACACACCTGGGCAATAGAAGGACATGCTCTGGTGCTCGGGCCGGGGCAGCCAGAGCTCCATGGCAGAACCCTCAGGCTTCCAGAGTCTGCAGGACCTGGTGCTCCAAGTCTGTTTTTTCAAAAACACCTTGATAGAGAGACAATTCACAAACCACACAGTTCACTGTGGGAAGACGCAGCTCATCACAGGTCATGTTCAGGCTTTGTTTCTGCTATTCCACAGTGAAAAGCCTTTGCCCTTTGGAGGAATCACCATTTTGGGGAGCACCTGGCCAAGGCCAAGAGGCATACAGGATCCCCATAACCTTAGATCATTAGATAGTATCAAGACATTTGTACCTATCATATTAAAAGGGCACAGGCATTTTGTTCTTTGAAAAATATTTGAGGGATTGGAATAAATACTATACAGGAGCATTGATATGGACACACACTCAGACACACACAGGCACACGTGCTCACAGGTATGCATGTATGTACACAGGTGCATGCACATACAAAGGCACATATGCATACAGGTGCATACAGAGGCATACAAAGAAACAAGCACACCCAGAGGCACACATGCACACAGGCAAAATAATAGGTCACAGGGCTGGGGATTTAGCTCAGTGGCTTAAGCGCCTGCCTGGCAAGTGCGAGGTCATGAGTTCAATCCCTGGTACCAGGGGAAAAAAAAATAGGTCACAGACACCCTGACAAAGATGGCACGCTGATGACTCTGAAAATGGGAAGAAAATCCCTCCCCTCCTCTTTCTCTCTCTCTCTTTCTCCCCCTTTCTCTCTCTCTTGTGAAAGGTCTGCTTGGAGATACACTTCTTAGCCCTGTGGAGATCCTTCATCCCTCTTTCCCTCATATCTTCCCCTTGCTGTCTCACTCCAGCCATCCCAGGCCCTTAATTAACTCTAGCCATCTCACAGCAAGTCCCACATGTGGAGAGGCATAGAATGTCCGTATTTAGTTTGGTGTCCCAGCCAGTCCCTAAATTGAGCCACCCTCATCTTGCAGATTGTATCTTAGAATTGGTTCAATGATGACAACATTATTCATTCAACAACAAGTGATTGAATGTTATTTTTTGCCTTGACCTAGAAGGCTATTCTAGCTCAATAAATGATATCTTATATTTGAAGCTGCTTCTGTTGCAATTATAGAGACAGTTGTTAAAAGAAGGTGATATTCTAGGGGAAGTATTAGGTTCCCGGACACCCTTTCCAGAGTTACACTGTGGACCAAACCTGAGTATTTTAATCAGTTTTCCTCTCTGTTCAAGAGACTCATGTCAGCTCTGGAGGTCATTCTCTGGTTTGGTTGGAGATGTTCACGGGACTGACTTCTGCAGTATTTAGGGTTGCATTGTTGATTGTTCTGGGGATTTTATGTGGTTTAGGTTTAGTTTTGGATTTGGAGCTGGGGATGAAATTCAAGGTCTTGCATATGCCGAGCACACACTGTAGCACTGAACTCCAGCCCAGCCCTTTTTCTGTGATTTTGAGTCTTTGGTTTAAAAAATGTAGATGGAAACAGCATTCACAAATCATGTGCACAAAAATCATAACATTGTCTGTAATTAAACTTAGCATCTTCCTAAACCCCATTTCTGCCTAATTACGGGAAACCTATTCTAATAAATTACAGAAGAATTCAGACAATTTCAGGATCTATCAACTGTGCACATGATCAGTTAAAATCAGGTTTCTCTCCCTTTTCCCTTGATAGGATCTCATTTCAGGAGCTGCTGGGTGGTTGGTGGTTTTCCTAGGGTGGCAGATAATAAGAATGGCCCAATTCTTTCCCTGCCTACCTCAACTCCAGCCTCCACCAGGAGATTCACTTTGGCCAGTGGGATATTAGCATATTTTCCAAGAAGCAGTTTGGGGCTTGTACTGTGCTACATGGTTAGGCTTGCTTGGTTTTTCCCTCTGCCCTTGCCAAGATGGACATGCCCAGGCCAGCCTGCCAGTTCCAGGGAAAGACTGAGAGACAGGTGCAGCAGAGCTGTTTCATCCCAGGTGTGGTCAAGGCCATGCTAGTGGCCAGCACTCCCAGATGCATGGGAGAGCAAGCCACAGCTGTGAAGGCACATGGGAGCATCCATTTTGGGAGTTGTGAGCTAAATGGATGTTTGTTATTTTTATGCAACAATTCATGGCCTTTTGGGAACTAGCCTCTGAGGGGATAAAATGTCCTCTGCTTCCAGTCCAGTTTTGACACCTATTCCTAGTGAGATCCAAAGGCCAGTGCTGCCCTCCCTGATAGGGACTAAGGTGGCCATGGCTCTGGATGGTTTCAGCCTGATAAGTCACCATAATATCTGCAGCTCAGCCCCTCATATCCTGGTGCTTTGGAGCTGTTCCCTATCTCCCTCCACTGGTGTCCCTGTCTTCTCAGGGGACCAGGAATGTGGCTTGCCCTTTGGGAGTTGTGAGAGATTTAGGAACATCAGACAATCTTGTCTTTCACCACCCACCAGGAAAACATCACCACACTATTTCTCCAGTGTGCAGAGACACGGATTCTCCCAGGCCTACTGGCAGGAAGCAGGCTCAAGCCTTCTGTGCTCAGATTCCTAAAGCCTATCTTGGGGACCTATGTTCAACTCCCTCTCTGATTTCCCTGAGAATAGTTTTGAGTTTCTTCCTCTGTTACCCTCCTGTGCCTCTTACCTGGACGCCCACCCCCTTCTAAAATATTCTCCAATACCTAAGCTCCGTTTTGCTAGCCTGGGTAATTGTCACCCTTTGAAGTGGGGTGAGCTGACCTTTCGTGTCTTCTCTTCCCAAAGTATTGTTGATGACACATACTCTTACCCGAGGCCTTACAGAGCTTAGCCCCCACGCTCCACACTAGCTTACTTTCAAGACAATTCAAGATGATTCTCTGTGATGAAATTCCAGAATGAATTTAACCCCAAAAAGCCAAGAACTTGACTTCCACCATCACTACTATTATGTCTTTGGGTTCCTTATATAGCAGTTATGTCTGTACATTAACATTGGAAGAGAGTGGTAACTGCATACAACAAAGAAATTGTACATGGGAAAAAAATTCAGGTAACTGGCACCAGTTTATCTTAACATGAGAATATGATTTCTTTCCCTCTTCTTCACTTTTTTTTTGTTTGTGTGGTATTGCTGTTCTCTTTTGATTTGAGGAGATTGGTCAATCAGAGTTTGGACAAAATGATGAAGAGTTTGAGTGGAGAGGAAGAGACAGTTGGCTTGGCTGAGAGCCAGCTGGGGAAACTGAGTCCCAGTATCAGAGTTGATGCTGTCTGGGAGTCTCTGCTTTGAAGCCTCCAACTCTGAAGTTTTGTGATCCTTGGGTTTATGCCAAGAACAATTAGGGCCAGAGGCAGATTTATAACTTTACTGAATTGACCATCTCTCCTTTAGACAGAATTTTCTTTGCAGTTCCTAAATCTGATATATTCTATAATTGTTGGACATTAGGTTGACAGCAGGCATCAGATGACATCTGGACCCCCATGCAAATAGCAGAGTATAGCAGGAAAAAATTGTAGGCTTTAAAGTTAGGCCACCCAGGGTTGATATTAGGAGGTTTCCAGCTAAAATATCTTATAACAGTGACATCAGCCATCGGGATATTTATTGCTTACTCAACAAGGAGTCTGGAAGAGGCAGTCCTAAAATTGCATTGACATTCAGTGATGTTGCAAATGCTAGCAGAAACACTGAAATGACACCCAATATTTGGAGACAAATTTATTTATGCTGATGGGCACTGATCAAGCTCACTCCCAGAATATCAGATCCTGATCTCTGGTGGTCTAGGGCTTATATGGGATAAGCAAGCAGGAGTCACAGAGGCAGAATGATTTTTCAATTGGGGATTGGTTTATACCATGTGCATCATAGTGACAGCTATGCATCACTGTGACCAGCCATTTCTAAGAAACTAAGCAATCAGTACTGGAGCAGGAAATATTACCTGGGAAACTAACAAACTGAAGTATACTGGGAGGGCCAAATTTTCTGCTACAAAACCATTCTGAATCTGGGCATGTTCTAGGCTTCTATTTTTCCTTTTAACTCTGTTGGCTTTAATTATCCTTACCATCTCTTAGATTTAAGGAGGCTGCTGCTGCTGCTGGTCACACAGCTTACCCTACACAACATTCCACAGGCAGGACAGCGAGGAGAATTTAGGAGTATTTGTCCTTAAATCTCCCTGCCATCAACAACCTTTGATCAGGAAAAAACTCTTTCCCAGAATCCCATGGTTTTCTCATCCAACTCATTGGCCAGAATTAGTCACATGCTTTTCTAAACCAACCCTTGGGAAAGGGAACAAGAGTCTTGTGACAAATCATAATTCATTCCCTGAAGGCAAACAGATTTCTAAAAAAAACCTAGGCCACATTAGCTAGGAAAATGGGGTTGGAAGTTGGTAAGCAGGTAACAGAACCTCCACCCTAGTTTTTAATTTGGACATCCTTTAGTTGTCTGTGTGATCCTGAGCAAATCATTGGGCTTTTCTGAGCCTCATTTTCAGCATTTGAAAAATAAGCCCATCATATTCCTTCATAGGGTTGTCGAGAGAATGAAATCAGATAAGATGCATGCTATGCCATACCCTACACCCGAGCAGTGGCCACACTTGCCTTCCTCTACTGCATCACCATGGACAGTCAGAGGAGAGAGCAGCCTGCTGGAGCCACTTAGTCCCAGGTCTTAATTTCAATAAACTCTTTCCATGACAAGACGTGCATGAGCATTGCCAAAGTCAACATGCTGGGCTCCAGTGTTTACTGCTGCGACACCTGCTGCTCTGACAGGGCTCTGTGCTGGTTTTGTACATATTGGTTTTGGACAGTGACTGCTGCAATTTTGTCTTCAGATTTCTTATGGGGGAGGTTTAGCATCTGGCAACATGGCCTCTGACTGTGAGGAGTCTCCTAACAAGCATTGTGGTTGGTTATGTGCAGGAATCAGCCTTTGGTGAGGAGATAGGAAGGGCATCTGCTTGGAAAGGGATTTTTTTTCCGTAGGAGTTGGTGGCCTGTTTCATACGTGGGCTGGGTTTTCTAGCAGGCATCTCGGATTTGAAGACACCAAGCCAAACTCCGGGATTTCCTGTTTTCTCCTGCAGCCAATCCATCAGCTCTTCCTGCAGAACAGACCTCCAGGCAGCTTCTTCCCACATCGCTTCCTTTTCAATCCAGTCCAGGCCTCAGCCTGTGTTGCTTCATGTCTCCCATGCTGCTTACCTCTCCCAGCACCTGCCCCCGCCCTCTCATTGTGGAACAACTTCTCCATTCCGGGCATTTGGTTTCTGGTTTGGCGCCTATCCAAACCCCACAACTCTCCAGGCCCCAGTGAGCAGACTTTGTCTGTGGAACACAAGAGATTCACTGACTCTTTACTGATGTTTGAGAGGTAGTGTCCAGCAGAGAGTATATGCTCAAGAAACATATGTTAAACAAACGAGCACATAAATGAATGAAGAGCACAAACCATCCATCTGATTCCAGAATGTAGAGGCTGCTTTGACTTGGGGGAGGTAATTAAGGAGATGATAAGTGTTACTCACAGCAAGAGTTAAATGTTCTGGGATTTATTTGGAGACAAGGGTCATCTGAAGGAGAGGAAATGAGGACATACAGCTGTCCCTTTAGTGCCCTGGCCCTGGTCTCTCTGAAGATGTTGTTAATTGTGTGCTATAACATTTGGTATGCAGCTTGAATGTCTTAATACAATTAGGAGCTGGGACAACACCCCAGAGAGCACAGCCCCCCGACACACACGCACCCAGTTTCAGGCAATGCCCTCTGAGCTCAATGTCCTCTGAGAGGCTGCATGGCGATAGCAGGCAGCTGGAGATGGGATTCAACCAGCATCAGGGTCTAACCTGGCTCCCTGGTCCATGGCTGGTGGCCTCCTCTCTGCCACCATCTGAGGTCCTGCACCTCCTGCTTCAGACCTGCTTGGCTGTAGGCTGAGAGGGAGGAGGCTGAGATCCAGCCTATTCTGGGTCTCGCCATCCCATGAGCCCCAGTGGCCACCTCAGTGTCTGCCCTCTTCTAGGCAGTCTGCAATGAATTTTAGGTTGGAGGAAAAAAAGATCACTGTCTTCCTTGAATAGGTTCAACATCAGTCCCAATAGCCTGACCTGAGAGTGATCCGAGGCAGCTGGGTCTTTTCAGTTAGTGGCTCTTACCCAAGGCCACATGAGAACAGAATGGGGAGATGCGTGTGCACTGGTGAAGATAACCGTTTGTGCTTGGGTATCTTGGTAAATTGGGGCTTGTCTTGGTTCTGTGAGCTGAGTGCACCCTGACAAGTTTAGGCAGATAGAGAATTATTCAAGTGCATTAGGCAATGTGCCCGATCACAGATAGAACTGGGGAAACATGTCAAGGCTGGTCACCAATGTCACCCCTACACAGAAAAAGGACCAGGAAGCTGTGGTTCAGCAGTCCAAACCGCTGTAGTCACCAAAACCTGGGTGCATTAACCTCCCCTTGTGCCCAATACTGCACAATGCTCAGCCTCTGCGCTGACACCAATGCAGTGGTGTCTGGAAATGGAGCCTGAGTCCTAGCTCAAGGGACCAGTGAATGGGAGTCCTGCCTTCTATGCCAAGAAGTTGAGACACATAACATGGGGATGTTCCCAAGTAAAGAAAGGTATTCAGGAGAAGAGGGAGAGACCAGCAGTGGCACCCATGAGCACTACAGATGCAAGAAACAAACAAGGAAGAAAGAGGAGCCTGCAGAGGTCACTCTTCACCTAAGCCTGGAGCTGGGCTATCCCATGCCACAAAACTGATTGGCATCAGTTCTGTGGTGCCTATGTGGACAGGGTTTGGCAATACTGGATGGCAGGTTATTGGGAAGTGAGATCTGCGTGTGGGGTCATACAGAGCAAATTTCCTGATCACCAGGCTTTTGTATCTTCTAACAGCCCCTGCTCTGAACCCTGATCAAAACACTAATGATATAATTTCTCCAATAGGCTGTTAGGCCAGTGGTTGACTGCTGCCCAAGGAAAATAATAATAACAATAATAATAGTAATGATGATCATCTCATAATCTGCATTGTTCCCAGTACTGACCCAAGCACATTAAATCTGTTATCTCTAAATACTTGAAGCAACCTCAAAAATGAAGTTCATCCCACCTAATAGGTGAGGGCTGTGATTTCAGAAAAGCAGAGCCAATGACACACCTAGTGGCGGGGGCAGGATTACAACCATCAGCCTAGTGCTGGGAACAGTGATCTGGGCTGTGATATCAGACTGTGGCCTTAAACGTGTGCCAAAGTCTCTCTTTCACACATGCTACACAACAATGGCCATAGTGGCACACGGGCATTACTTGTAAGGCCCATGTGACAAGACAAGAGCCGTCCCCGTGTGTCTCTCCCTCCAAACTGTTCCGCCAGAGGAGCCCTTTGTGTGCTCCAAGGAGTGGGGTGTGCAGGGTGGGGTGTACCATGTACCCAGACTGTCTGAGCAAGAAAGTTCCCCAGGCCTCAAAACTACAGAAATTCTAAGGACAGAGAATTCTTTTGAGACTGAATGAAATCAGCAAGCAGGTGCTCTCATCCCAGCCAACATTAGGAGACCCAGAGACATGACAAAAAAAAACCCTGCAGGAGCTGAAAACCAAGGCAGCTCTCAAAGATGGTCCTAGCTCCATGTGAGCCCCGACTTGCCTGTGCACTGGGCCAGCTCACGGTAGACGCTCAGAGTGTGGAGCACTAGGGGTGTGGATTTGGTCTTTTTACCCACGGTCTGGCTTATTTGAAAAAGCAAATGCTGAAACTTAAAACATATTTAAAAGACTCAGGAGAGTGGCTAAAACAAAATCGAGAGGAAGGTAAAATTAGAACACAGATATGCAAAGTGGGGGTGCTGCTTGAGGACCCCAGCGCATGGGGTTTTGAGATTCCTTGTTGCAGAAGTGAGAACAGAAAACCAGTCAGCTGTCATCACCCTGTCTCCCAGTGTCACTGGCTGTCTTCAATCTGCCTGTCCGTGGTTTCTTTCCAGGTCAGTGCTGCTTTCCACCTGTCCTCATAGGAGCCACCCCTCCGCACTCTTCCTGTCCTCATTTTCCTAGCCCATCTGCAGATTTATTTTCAGCCATCTTCTTCTGAAGCTGCAGGGCCTACACCGAGAGGTGAGCTCAGCCCACTCTTTCCTCCTGGCCCCCGGGCTGCTGTGGGAAGAGACCACACTCCTCAAGGCGGCCAGCATCAAATAGCCAAGCTCTGGCTTCTCCTGCAGAGTTCAGGGACTGCTGTGACCTCCCTCGCCAGCCTTGGCTCATTTCTAATCAGCATTTCCATTATCTTGCAGTGAAGTCCTCCCAGAATCATGTTAATTGCCTATAACTACACTTAGGTGGCTCATTTATTTTTTCTAATGTAGGAGCTCCAAATAGTTTAACCCTGTTTTTTATTTTAAAACTCTGAGTTTTGTAAATTTTGGAGTTTCTAAAGCCAAAGTAGCCAAATATATACTCACCCGAGGTCATGTATGCGCATGCCATCACACACTGCCGGCATTTCAGGGCAAACCATCCAGGTGAGGTCTGAGGGAGTTAAGGGAGGTGGGGAAAATGACCCTCAGGTCTGCTATAGAAGCAGCACAGCATCATCACCGACCCATCTGCACCAACCCCATCACTAGCACTGCTTTCCCTTCCACCATTACCACCACCCATTACCAGACTATCATCACCACCATTACCGCCCACACTGGCACCACACCAACACTATCAACAGCACCACATCATCACCACATCATCACCACATCTGCACCAATTCCATCATTACCACTTCTTTCATCTCTACCATTACCACCAACAGCCACAATGCCACCCCTACCACATTATCACAATCACTCTACCAGCAACGCTACCATCACCAGCGCCACCATCAGTGCCAGCTCCCTCATCCCTATCATCACCAACTACATGTCATGGCCACCAACAACACTACTATTACCACATCATCATAACCACCACATCCCCACCCCCATGTAAAGCCTCACTGGCAGATATATACCCCCACAAACACTTGCAGGATGGATCAAACCTTTAACATATAAAAACTCCCATCAAAGTAGACCTTGAAGAATGTGGAGAAATAAAAACAAAGTAAAAATAGAGTAACATAGACATAACCATTTAACAGGTTGAGTAAAATAGGGTTGGCCAAGAGACGTGAATTTTGGAGATTTACCTAGAAAATGTGCAGTTGCAAGGTAAAAGAAACATCACCTGCTCCAGGCAAGGGGTTAAACCCAGACAGCTGGCACATGGAGGCCAGGCTTGAGGCGAGCTGACCTGAGCAGAGAGCAATGACTCAGTGGCCCAAAGAAAGAAGCGAGCAATGGGTTGGGGCAGTCTAGGGAGTGGGAGACAGGAGCCCCAAGTCAGAGCTGGAATATGTGCCCACCAGCATTCTCTGAGCCACGCTGAGATTCTAGTGACCTAGTCTACAAAATCCTTTGACCTTCACATTGACTTGTGAAGGTCGAAGGATTCTCACTATTCAGAGTTAGACAAAAGTGCAGACAATATGTCCAGCTTGGAAGAACAGTCTGCTTAAAGTTTTAAGTATGTTAGTTCCCTAGTCTCAGATTTGAGACTTGATTTTTTTTTGTTCTTTTTATTTTAAAGAGAATAAAACAAAAGAGGGCAGAACAGAGCAGATCAGAACAGGACAACAGAGGCAACACAGTACTTTACATTAAAACAACCAGACATTAACAGTAGCTATCACAGTATCTCTTTCTCTGCTATAGTTGAGCATAGTTTCAAATACAATAATATTAAACATAACAAAATAGTATAAAACCATTCAAAGAGTGAAAGAATTACAGGGCATTCTGAACCGAATAACAGAGAATGATCAATGGGTACTATAATATGAGACTCGATTTTTAAAAGGAATGAGTAGATAGATAGATTGAAGAGAATAGGTGTGTGTGTGGGGGGTCTTTGTAATTGAAGCTCCAGAAGGTGGGGACACCAGCCTATCATCCCAGGCTGGTCACTGTCCCGTCTGTCACTTTTGTCCTGGGGGTTGAACACGGGGACTTTGCACTGACCTGTATCTCCAGCCTTTTTGTATTTTTTGTTTTGAGGTAGGGTCTTGCTAAGTCACTAAGTTCCCAGGTCAAGCTCAAACTTGTGGTCTTCCTGGTGGACCCACACAGTGATGGGTTTACAGGTATACACCTTGTGCTTGGCTTGAAATGTCACTTTCTGATGTGTTATTCATCTAAAGGACTTTCCATTGTCCAATTTCTGCTTAAATGCAAATACTCCTGGGAGAGATACAGCCTTACACCCTTAGGCATGGGAACCAGCTCTCAGACTTTCAATAGTCTGGGCCAACCCCTTCCCCATGGTCCCTGAGTATATTATAGGCTGATATTTAAAGTTTCTGAATATTCAGGGAGGAAAGAGCAGTCAGAAAGTATAAGCCTCAAGTGGATCATGTTGGAACATCAACATTCAGATGGAAAGAATACTCATTTGCAGTTAACCCTAATGGTTCCAACACATATGCACAAAGCACGAGCTGGCTGCCAGGAAGCCAGTCCAGAGTCTCCACATTCCTTGAAGCAGACTCTTTCCTGACCTCACATCGTATCTATGAATGAGAGAGGTGAGTTCAGGTTCAAGGTTCTCGGACTCTGCTGCAATTAGACTCTTCTGAACAGCATTTGAAATCTCAGGAGCCAGAGCACAGCTGAAACACATAGAGCAAAACCTCTGGCATCAGTATTGTAAATGATGATGATTTGGGTGGGCAGCCATATCTGAGACCCAGAGGAGAGGGAAGCACAGGAGCCTTCCTTTTCCGAACTAGCTCTGCTTGCTGTGTGGCTTCAGGTGAGTGTCCTGGAGTCTGCCAGGCTGGCTGCCTTCACCTGTGAAGTAGGATGAGCAACTTTCCCTTTCCGGGAGTTGTAAGGAATACAGATAATGTGTGTAAAAGTGTCCCAGGCATTGGTGGGGCTGGAAACAGGGAGACATTTTATTTATAGTTTTAGTGATTAAGACACTGAGGCAGCCTGTGCCCCCACCTGGAGAAAGAGACCGTCCAAGGCCCCTTTGAGCTCAGCAATCTGAGACTCTGCCATCAAACTATTCCAGTCAAGTTTGGCAAGGTGGTCCTGAGTCACCTGGATAGACAAGCATCACGGAGGAGGCACATCTCCCCAACACCTGAACCCAGGCACACCCAAACAGCTCCCAACTCACTCTCTAGCCATACACCACACTGTCCAGTGACTCACCTTTCACAGGCATGACTTGCAACCTTTTATTTGTCTTTGTTACCAGCCCTTCATGTCCTAAAGAACAGGGCCCAAGAGTGACAAGTCAAGACCGTGGACCCTTGGGCCATGCGGCAGGCAGACCAGGGCTTCTGGGCTTTGGGGTCCCAAGAACAGGTGGAATGTTGAGGAACTGGATTTTGCAATCCTAGCATTACTGACATTTGGGGTATTCTTTTGGGGCCTATCATTGATGTTGCAGGATGTTCTATCTACTATGTGCTAGCTGAACCTCCCAGCTGTGACATCAAGATTATCTCTAGGACTATCTAACATGCTGGCAAGGAGAAATGGGGACAGTGGCATTGCCCTCCTCCCTCTCACCCCTACCCCCTCTCACGGAGAACCACCGATGTGGACTCACATCCTTCTCGCAGAATGCAGAAAGGAGTAGTGGCGTTCTTCGATGTGTCTGAATAAAATCCACACCAGGAAGGACCATCCTGTTCAGGACAGAGTCATTTCCACTTCAGATGGAGCAGACGGGGCCTGAGAAGGGACAGGAATGCGGTTTTCTTCAAAGAGTCTTACAAGGCTACAATCACACCTTGGGGGCAGCTAGGGACTGGGCCTCCCACAGCCCAGGTGACACAGTGACAGGTGCCCACGAGGCTCTTGGTGGCTATGAGGGACAGCTCTCCATCCACAGGGCCTCCTGTCTGTCCCCCTACCCCTTTCTTCCTAGGCAACAGCTCTTCTTCCCTACTCCTGGGTGGGAGATGCCAGCACCAAAGTGGTGGTGGTGGGTTGGGGAATATGATATAAAATAATATAATAGATGATAACATAATATGCAAAACACATACTACACACATATGCAGAGGGAAAGAACGTGGCAGTAGACACACCAAATGTCAGTATGGTTATTGATAGAAGGAAGCTGGAATTTCAGGTGACTCTTTCCATTCATGTGCTAATCTTACTTGCTTTCTCATTTTTCCACCTTGAACACAGTTAACTCGTAGCAAAAAAGCAAAACTCATTCAAAAAGTAAAAAAAAAAAAAAAGCAAACACTTTAGAAGACACATAAAACCAAGTTGCCAGAAACACCACTATTTCTATTTTGTCACCTATTGTGGGAAAGGTGTCCCTCTGTAGACAGTGCAGCGTTTAGACAAGGGACAGGGAGTAAATGAGGAATTCAGCGAGGGTGCTGCCTGCAACCCCAGGAGGGACATTGGGCAGGAATCCTACTGGGCAGCCGCGTGGTGGTGGGGCGGCCGCTGTGCTCCCCGGGGCTGAGCCGCAACCATGCAGGGTCCGCCAAGGGTGGCACACGCAGCGCACAGGATACCAGGCTGGTGTTCCGAGTCTAGAGGCGGCCTAGTCGAAGTGGGCGACACAAGTGACCACGGGACCTATGACCACACCTTAAGAACAGGTGGGTGGCCCGGGTTTGCGTGCGCCTCTGATGAGGACACATGCGGCAGGCACGGGTGACCACAGTCCTCGCAGCCTGGAAAGGGCCGCACTCTTGGGTGGCCCGAGTTGCGGGTCTCGGTCAGCGCCCCCTGTCGGGTCTCCGCGAGGCCCAGCGTATCTGCCGCTGCGCGATGCCAGCCCCGCCTCTCAGCTGACAGAGACCGCAGCGGCCGCTGGCCCGCAACTCTGCTGCCCTCTGCTGGCCAAAACCAAGCGACACTTCTGCGCGCTTCCTGCTGCTGCGAGGACGCCTACTCGCGCTGTGCCCTTGAAAACCCTGAAATGGGGGAACGGCGTGACAGAGGACACGGTGGTAGTGTAGGTTTAGCTTAGTAGCAAAGACCTCATGGGCCGTCCGAGGGACGCGAGAAGCTGGCTGCGTGGCCTGGGGGCTCGCCGGAGCGCGAGTGGGGTGGACACTTGTCCCGCGGTGACTGTGCGCAGAGGGCTGAGTGGGGATGAACCGTGGGCAACCAGACATGGACTCAGTTCCTCGAGGACCTGGTGTTGACAGGCACAGCCCGCCATACAAGCAGTACCATCACAAGCCCAAGGACAGGCGAGGTGGATGGCGGCTTCCGGGAGGAGGGTCCTCGGTCAGCAGGGGGCATAGAGCGCTTCACCGGGCGTATTGTCGCTCTCCTGGGGCTGCCTCGCCAAAGTGCCACAGAGCCGGGGCTTAACAGATATTTATTCTTTCCTGGCTCTGGAGGCTGAAGTCCAGAGTCAAGGTCCCTACAGCCCCTGCTCGCAAAAGGTGCAGGAAGGACCTGCTGAGTGCCCGCTAAGCAGCAAGCCAGGCCCTCCGGGCTCTGCCTCTGCTTGTGTGGCACTGTTTCCTGTCTTCTGCTCGTTAGGACAGCAGTGCTTCTGTAACTTCATATAACTCGGTTACATCTGCAAAGACCCCATTTCCAAAGGTCACAGGTCCTGCAGGTCTTTTATAGAGTCACCACTCATCCCACAGCTGGTACGGTTGGAGTAAGGATGGAAATTTGGAAGGGGTGCAGGAAACACCACAGGATCTCTGTGAAGCTGAGACCTGAGTGGCCGGGGCAGGCATGAGCCTGGTGCAGACTGACAGCAAGGAGGATTTGGGGCACTTCTGCTTCCCCAGGGAGAGATTGGGACATAGGTACTTTTTGACTACATAAGGTTTTAGATCAAGCCGTATACTGTAGGTAATGATTTATTTTTGATTAAAAAAAAAAAAACGAAAAAAGAGCTCGATCTCTTTTTCTAGAGTGTGTAGATCTGCCAAGAGGAGCCCAGGTGAGTGCAGGGAAAGATGTCCGAGGACCGTTTTGCTGAGGAATGATGCCATCTGTCCCGAGGACGGGAAGGGAGTAAGGGAGCTTAGGGGACAGCTGGCCAGAATCAGGGCTGAATTGGATTCAGAGAGGGAGTTTAGAACGGTGGCTCAGAACCAAGCACCTGAGTGACCTGAGCCAAGCTCCCTTTCTGGCTGGCAGTCAGGATGGGGTGAGGGGACCTACAGGGGCTTAAAGGAGCCAAATGTATTGGGACAGTGGAGTGTGTGTGTGTGTGTGTTTGCAGCTTCTTTTGAACAAAACAGTTCTTTGTTATAACTGCTAAATATCAATAGCATCAAATGGTAAACTATCTAATTGCATAGGATAAGACTTCAAAAAATAAAGGTGTGCAACAAAGGTATCCTGAACTTTCACTCGCATGTGTCTTTCCCCCAGTTTAAGTGAGATTTCCTTTGTCCTGACCCTGGGTGGTCCAGGGGTCTCTGCTCAGCCAGCACCAGAACTTGCTTTGGAGTTAACCCAGTGGCGGCTGGATCCTCCTTTAATTCTTCTGTCTTCCAGCCATCCGGGATACCTGTCTTTTCTCTGATCCCTTTCATGGCAGGGGAAAAAAATGACTTTGCTAACTAGTGATTTCCCTGAGACTTTCTCCATCCAGAAGTGGCTACATTTCCCAACCTCTGGCTCCAGCTATTCCCAGCCAGCTAGAAATAATTCAAAGTTTGAATAATGCTTGCTTATGGTGAAAGTAGGGCATTGCAAACAGCTCTGCTTGAGGTCAGTGTTTACAAACTGTTCACTCTGGGAAAGTTCTGTTATGATCTCAGGCATATAGCAAGCCAGGATCATTTATATAAACAACCAAAAACTGTTTTGGTACACAAGATGTTTTGTGTTGAATTTATCCCAAATTCCAAGGCAGGATTTCACATACCTCCTGGAATAAGAAAGCTACAATGGGAAAATTTCAACGGTATTTATTTTTATTTATAATTTATACCCTGTCAGCTTCTAAAAAGATTGGAGACAGCTTCCAATAAAAGACATGTACTCAAAAAGTTTTCTAAAATGGGAAGAGAAAATGGAAAACTCGTGAAGGAGGAGGAAGCAGAGAAGGTAGTAAAAGTAACATGACTCGATTAAGTTCAGTTCTGAGCTTTCTAGAAGATAAAGCAAGGATGGAAATGCTCAGGGTTGCAAACTTTTCATTATCTGAGTACAGAAAATATAGTTGCAAAGCAGTGGATTAACTCTGTAGGGATTATCAGTGGGCCTTGTGCTGTGTTCATTTGGTGACCCTCTGAGCCCTCTGAGGAAGCTGACAGGGCGGGTCCTGCAGGCACAAGAGCCAGCATGAGGCCCTGGGCATTGCACCAGGCTGCCACAGACTGGACTACCACCCGCTGCAGAGGGTCTTGCTCCCTCGATTTCTTCCCTTAACAGTGGATGAGGCCCTTCATTGCCTGCTCCGTTGTCCTCAAGCTTACTTCTGGGGCTGTGCCTCTTCCCTGGGCATCCTTTTCAGGGCTCCAGTCCCACAGAAGCTCACGCCCTCTGTGTGTGTGTGTGTGTGTGTGTGTGTGTGTGTGTGGTGGTGGTGGTGGGTACTTGCACTGTAGACTGCCTGTCCATAGCACACATGCAGTGCAGGATGGAGCGGGGGCCACGTGGGGAGAAAAGGCCAGGCCCTGGGCTGGGGCCAGCTCTCCCCCTGCCCTCTTGTCCCATGAGCCTCTGTAGAAAGAATCTTCATCTGAGCCTGGCCTTCCAGACTACGGAGCCACATTTGTCAGACCTGTGGAGGTGCAGCCCACCCCTCAGTGCTCATTCAGTCAGTGTCACTCTAGTCATCTGGCTGAGCTCTGTGCCTCCTGAGGTCTCCTGGGGTGCTTCCTTACTCCTGGCCTCCCTCTGTTGCCCACCAAGTGTCCTTCCATCTTTGCTGTGGATAAAAGGCTGTTGTGTATGCCCCTCCCCCAGTCCAACCAGCCACTTAATAATTGTGCTGTAGATAAATAAATGACTGAAAGAAAATCTGAATGCCCCACATCACAAGCTTAGAAAATGTAATGAACTTTGCATTCCCAGTGCTTACAGGCAAACCCTGCGTCTGTTGGTAGCCAGCAAATACCTTTTATAAACTGACATCACCTCCTTTTCTGACTTGATTCACCTTCACAGCCCACCCAGGCCACCTGTCTCAGGCTGGCTTCTCCTCTGCTGATGTCCCAACCCTCAACCCACCTCCAGTACCCCTTCCTCTCCTTCTTCCAGGTTGTTCTCCACTCTGGGCCTGTGAAGCAATGATTCTTGTCTGCACTATCTCCTAGCTTTCCAGGGGTCTTAGTCAGCTAAGGTTCTGTGACCTTGCCTGCCTGTCCAGTTGTGTTGCCCCCAGCTTGGGGACTGAGATCCTCAGGTCACCTATATACTCTCTCATATGGACTCCAGAACTGGTCTTTGAGGTCTTCTTCCATTGGGTCCCTTTGCTCAGTCTGCTCTCAGCAGGGTCCATTGACCACTTGCCCTTAAACCCCTCACCCCTGATGCCTGGATGAATGTGAGGGTCCTGTGCATGCCCCTGAGACTGAATGGAGTGCCCAGAGCGGGGGTGGTCAGATGTAATTTCAGCCCACCAAACAGCCACTTGGAAGAGTCCAACTGTAGTGACCCACAGAAGCCTGAGAAGCTTGTTATGGTAGCAGCTAGGCTATCAGTGAGATGCATCCCTGGGACAGACACTGGCGATCACAAGCCTTATGGTTGGAGGCAGGAACAGAATAGGGCAGTGGCTGTGGGTCCTGGGCCAGCTACAGCAGCAGCCCAGGGCACTGGGCATCCTCATGGGCCACCCAGGGACCCCAGAGCACAAGAGTCTGTCCTACCTGCCTAATGTCAACTCCAGTATGCCAACACCAGGCAGGATGGCCTGTCCTGGGTTGCCTACTGCATCACATGTTTTATCTTATTCAATGCTCTTACTAACATGATACCACGGAAATTCCTGTGCGCATTTTAGAGTTGAAGGTAAGGGGCCTGCATGACATCATTTGCCTGAAGTCACCCTGCTGTCAGTGATGTGCCTTTGGGTGGAGAGGCTCCTGACTGGGGCTGAGAGCTGAAGCTGGAGCAAGCCTGGAGGCTGGGGTGGAGAGGGGTCTCCAGGGCAGACTGCCAGCTTGCACAGGTGCCAAGTGCTGTGAAGAACTGTTCAAATGGCGATAATGGTGGGTTTGATATGAAGCAATTTTAGCTGCAGAGAAATGTTTATTGGTGAATCAGAGCATTGAACAGACTATTACAATGGGAATGAAAATGAATGAGGCTTGGAAATGTCTGCTCCAGGTTCAGGAAGGTTTGAGGGATGTTTTCTAGGGCAGCACTTGGTGCTAAAGTTTCCTGAAGACCCCACTGACTGAGCTCCTGGAAATGTCTCTGCCTCCCTTTGGCCTGCCTGTTGCTGGCCCGTGCTGGCTATCACAGCTGAATAGTGTTGGGCACCCAGCTTGGATTTACACTGCTCTTGAGCCACTGAACACTTACTGAACTAGCAATTTAGAAGTTTGGGGCCACAGGAGGCCCAGGGTCTAGCAGACTCTCAGCCTGCTGTGTGTTTTGAGAAAGTTGGTTTTAATTTTAGTGCTTACTGCCCGGGCACGGAGTAGGGATCACACACTGGAAGAGACCATATTAATCTGGCAGCCGAACTTTCCTGACAACTCTGTTACCTCCCAACAGACACAACCCAGGAAGCCAGGTGACCTAGGGCTTGTCACACTGGGTAATTAATGTGTGATGGCACTCAGCTCAGACTGATTTAGTGACTAGTGAGAAATCAGATATAATGCTGAGACTTACATTAAGTGCACAAATTGGGGAGATTAGGTGGAATTATTAGTCTTTGGAGGGTATATTAGGTTCAAAGGAATTAGATGACTGGTTCATTTGTCTAATTTATTTGACTAACAACTCTGTGACCAGGTAGCCTGGCTCAGGTATTCCTGGGTGCCCTTCTTGATCCTAAGTACTCTCAGAGTAAAATTTCAGCTTATATGCTCTGGAGACAAAAACAAAACCTTCTACTGCAGAGAAGTTCTAGGTGGTTTTGCCAATACAATACAGGGGAAGAGTGGAGTTTCGGGATGAGGTTCAGGAGTGTTTCTGCTCTCAGGGAGAAGCCTGAGGCCAGAGCGCTGGCAGAGTGCTGGTGGCATAGTCATTTGGGGGAACATGTATGTAAGGGTCTTCATCTGTTTCTTATTTGGCAGGTCAGGATTCATGGATGGTAGGATCAAGTCTGATGGCTTTTAACTTTTAAACCATTTGTCATAGGCCTAGGGGGTTAGAACCCCCCCCACACACACACACTCCCTGGGGACTTAGAAACTAATTTTTCATCATTGTCATATGAGTTTCATTGTCTTTAGTACTGGAGTGAATGTGGCAGCATGACTGAAGATACAAATGTTGGCTTTACCAGGACCTGGATGTATGCCACATGCAGCTGCTTGGACACTTGGATCCTCTTTCCTCCCCTTCTCTCTGCTCCCCCTTGCTTCCCTCCCTTTACCCTCCCAGCTTATGTCTGTGGCTGGGTCTTGACCAGGAAGGAACTATCTGAAGATAAATGTAGTCATCTCTTAAGGTCTCACCTGACCCCAAGCTTTTAAACTCAGTCCTCACTCCCTGCTCCTTTGGTAATATTTGGAACACTAAGAAGTTTAATTTTAGGGCTTGAGATTCAGCTCAGTGGCATAAGTGCCTGTTTGGCAAGCACGAGGTCGTGAGTTCAGTCCCCGGTGCCAAAAAAAAAAAAAAAAAAAAAAAAAAAAGGAAAGGAAGTTTAGATAATCTACCTTGATTCTACTTCCAAATGAAATTTCCACAGCACCCAGGGGACATCCTGGGAAGTAGAGATTATTTCCAAAGACAGGAAAAACTGGGATGCGGGCTGATTTGGTGGACAGAGCCATATCTTGGCAGGTGAAAGAGCAACTCCACCAACTGAAGAGCCAGGTCAGACACAGAGTGGTCCCACCTACCTATATTCCCCGGGCACTGACAGTGCTATGTAAAAGTCTCCCACTCAAGCAGGAGTCAGGACACTTGATAATGTGCTGTCTCTATAGATATTTTACTATAATCATATGTAATAAAAATCTGTGAAAAGGGAAGCAGATATGCATGGCCCACAAGCAAATTACCTGTTGCAAATTACCTGAGAGCAAAGATTTTCCTCCGTAATTCTTATCTTTTGACAAGAGGACGTATTTTACCTTTCCTGGGTTTCACTATGCTAGAATTCCTAGCTTTGTTGCCTGGATCTCAACTATAGGAAGCTCTCCAAGTAGCTGCAGCCACCATAGACTGAAGGGAAACAGGAGGATACAGGCAGTGGCTGCAGCTCTGGCACGCCCTTGGGAACCCTCAGATGGTGTCCCTTTGAGGAGGTCTGTGTGTGGGCCTCACTCAGACGGTAACAGGAAGGGATTCAACCACCACCACAGAGGTAAGCAGAGAAGACAATCAGTAGTAATAAAACAAACATTCTCATTACCTGGCTTGGTAGAGCAAAGGGGCAATTTCCAACGCTGGGTGTGATTCTGTAAGGAGGGTTCAAGTCAAGCTTTCCATGACGGTTATGTCAGCGCACGCACACTGCAGAGCTGGAAACCAAAGGCCCAGAGCCACTCTTTGGATGGCACCTATCAGGCTGCAAACTAGGAAAACCACCCCGGGCTTGGGATGTCAGGGGCAGTGTGAAGACTGATTTTTGTAGCATTTTCAGACCAACAGGTAATAGGTGTTAGGAATGTGCCAAGTTTTCTCAGTTTGCCTGATTTGGCTTCTTAGGAGAGTCCATTAAGGGTGACTTTTACCCTTATGTCTTTTAAGTGTATTTATGCACTTGCTCAATCCTTTTTTACTTTTGTTCATTTTTAAGTAATAATCATGCCTCATCAAATGGTAATGAGGCAAAGAACCTGATCCAGCTGATGTAAGAAATATAAATTAAGGTCCTAAATCACTTTGCTAATACTGAAACTGCTGGTAACTGTAATTCTAATTTTCTCCAAAAAGGAATGTGTTATTTTCCATTAAACAAAATTCGCTAACACTCTCACTCACTGTGACAGATTCGTGTCTCGGCTGGTAAGTGGTTTGCTGGCCTCCTCCTCCGTGCTCAGAAACCCACAGCCTGTGACAACCCTGCTAACACAAACAGAATCCCAAATACTTGCTGTGTCATTGGTGACTTCTGACAAAAGGGAAAATACCTCACCTGAACATGACAAAATGCTATGACATATTGTATTTTATTAAATTTCATTGGAAATTAAACTATTTGAAGAAATTCTTTTATATTTTACCTGTATTTAACTTTAAGGAAGATACATGAAGTGAGGTGAAAATAAACATTCTCTACATACCAAATTTAGATTACCTTTTGCCCCAATTGAAATAGCTAAATTCAATGGATTTTAATTACTTATCCCTATCCCCCAATTTCTTCCATTTCCCCTGGAAGTTGTGATGATTAATTCACAAGCTTAGTCTCACACTATCTGTGACACCAAACACAATATGATAGGCAGGATGACCAGGTCCCACTTTTTGACTGAGCAGCCTCAGCTTTTCCTCTTTGTCAGCAAGTTGGGAAGAGGACATGACAGAGGATTATCCAGCTCCGACCGCTGGGCTGACACCTGCTCAGTCTCTGCACTACTGGAATCCATGTTTCTTCTAGTTATTAGGTTGCAGTCACGGGGCAGGTAGTTCCTACTCCTTATTTTCCTTCCCAGATTGTTCAGAAATCTTTTTTTTTTTTTGGTACTTGGAAAAAACAAAACCCACCAGCAGCTGGTGGATATGCTTTACAGGGCTGCAATAACTTACCAGGATACAGACTTTGTCTTAAAAGAATCCTGAGATCGTAGAGGTCACTCTTCTGCCCGTGTTTTCTTCGTGTGGCCTTAACAGCTCTTTTGGACACTGAGACTCTAAGTGTAAAGCCACATCCTTACCTAACCAAAGCCACATCCTTACCAAAAAGCCTCCTTAATGTTGGCTTACAAAAGGAAATGGAAATGGCGGTGTTATCCCTCCTTTCCTCCTTTAAAGCATTTCTAGTGCTCAGCCTCCATGAAATGGATTGCTTATGGGGAGATAATGTCTGTTCTATTCCTTTTTAAGTCTGTGAAAAATGTCATCCTGGTTAATAGGGTGATTAAAACTCTTTATGCTCCAGGAGATAAATGTGATTATGTTTGTCATACTTTACCCAAGATAAAGACAGCAAAGAAGGCAAACTTGAAATTCCATAACACTTCCTCTCTTCCATATCCAGGAACATTCAGAACTCAATACACAGATGGTACTTCACATAAAGAATAACATTATCTGTTAAACATTTTTCCTTTCCATTAACCAATTTAACAATATGCCTCTGGTATAAAAGGAATAGACAAATGACTAAATCTTCAGATATGTGAGTCCTGACAGTGGAAAAACACCATCTAGTCATATTGCTTCTTTTCTCTTTGAATTTTCATTTTTGTTACTTTATTTTTGCTTTTAAAATGCAATTGGAGCCTATACTCTGTACCTATGCCAGGAAATCTGTCTCCGTCAACCTTCCCTCCACAGGTGACTCACGATCATTATTCCTATCGGAGTTGGACCCCCGCCATCTATCAAGGACGACAGAAGTCAAGTATATGAGGAGGGTTTTGCTACCATTAGGCACACCACACAAGCAAGTATGCACTCAATCATCCAGTGCACATCTGTTAAGCCTCCTGGTGCCAGGCCCTGGGAGCACAGCCTGCCAACCACAGCACTGGCTCCTTCCTGGGGCCTGGCTGCCACCTACCTCTGTGGCTGCAGGATCACATGGCCTGTGAAAAACTCCCTACCCTCAAGGAGCTTACCAGGCAAGACTTCATTGAATAGAACCGCTAATGATGATTTCACCTTCTGTCACTCTAGCAAGCTAAGGATTTGTTTTTTCCTACCCAGGAGAGGCCTTTTATATCAATAGGTCTTTTCCATCTAAGGAAAATGAAAATCCAGATCTTAGGTCATGTCACAGTGATATATGTGCACCCATGTTCAAAGCAGCACAATTTGTAATAGCTACATCTTGGAAACAACCAAGATGCCCATCAACTGCAGAGTGGATGAAAAAGATGTGGTATTTTTACACAATGCAGTATTACTCAGCTATGAAGAAGGATGATCTTGAGGCCTTCATAGGTAAATGGAGACAACTTGAGACTATCCTTATTAGTGAAATAAATAAGAATCATATTTATAAATATCACATTGTGTCTCTAGTGTAAAAAGTAATAAGAAATGTAGGAGTAATAAAACCTAAAATATGTAATTGCTATTGTAAAAAAGAGAGGAAAAGAAAGTGTTCTAAAGGATATAATTGCATGTATATTGAAGTGTGTAAGAAGAATGACCATATTACTGTTTTTGTTAGATTGTGAAGCAGAACTGTTAACAGTCTCATTGCTTGAATGTGTACTTTGTATATTTTAAATCTGTAACTTGAATAACTATTTCCAAGATGACAGTATGTAAGTTATCAAGTAGTGATTTCTTAGTGTTTTTTTGTTCTTTTCTTTTTTTCCTTGGAATTCTGTATTGTTGCACCCTTTTTTCTGTTTTGTTTTTTCTCTTTAAATAAAATTTTTAAAAAGTTTAAAAAAAGAAACTCCAGATCTTAGAAATAGTTGTAGGTCATGCCCATTCTCTTAGCAAGAGCCTGGACTTGAACACAATTCACTTTGGCTCCTGCCTTTCTTTCATTGCATTCACAGGTCAGAAATACTTTCTTCACAGAGATCTAGTTAAAAATGAAAGCTAGGTGAAGAGTTTTTTGCTATCCACATATGCTGATAAAGTTCACAATCCTTTCCTTTTGGTTTTAGATTTTTAACAGGTTACATGTGAATCCCAGACACTGATTACACATGTTTAATTAACAATATGGCAATTTTAACAGGGTAATGTGGTCTAGAGAAAAATGTTACATTATGCACTTGACATTTCATTTAAAATTTTCCCTTAAAACTAAAAGGTTTCATTATAACAGAAATTTCAAATGTACTTTATTAAGGTTGATTGCTGACTAATTAGAGCCTAACCAATTCTAAAGAAACTGCACAAATGATTTTCCACCAGAGGTTATTTCTCTGAACATACTGACATATTAAAAGTATTTTTCTTCTTTGAAAATTTTACAGTAAAAAAGTTGCATGTAGACATAATTCTCCATCTGTTTTCTGTAATAGATCATAGAGTACATGAGAGGTTTGGTTATGTAAGAATTAATTAAAGAGGAGGTAACAATATTGATTCAGTACTCAGGTGACTTTCTAGTTTAAAATATTTAAGACAGGTAACAACTGAGCTGCTTTTACTGTATCAACTGAAATAAAACTACAAATAGTCAGTGTTCAGGAATCCAGAACCAATTCTCAAAAAATTGTCTTTTACACCCTTGATTATCATCATTATTATTTCAGCCCAACTGTACCTCTTCAAGTTGTCATAATCTGTTACTGACTTTCCGTCCTAAGTGTAAGAATTTACAGGGCCATCAGGTGAGGCCACCAGGTAAATAACTGGCACATGTGCACCTGCTGTGAATCAGACCGCACTCAGGACCATGATCCAGACCATTCCCTGCTGCACTGGACTCACCACTGAACCTGGCACTTTGGAGTCTGGCGAAAAGGAGTAAGTCTTCCAAGTTCTGTTGTATTTTGATAAGAAAGGCTCTTAAAACTTACTTAATTAGATACATTGAGGTTTTACTGCTGTTAAGGATCTACTTCTAAAGATTTTCTACTGGACTTTTACTATACAATTTTTTTTTCAAGTATGAAACATGGTTTATTTATTTATTTTTCTTCTTCTTCTTCTTCTAAACAGAAGTATTTCCCTCTGGGGTCTCTCCACCTATGGAAGTTATCCCAATAATTACTTTTAAATACTTAACTTTAGGAAACCTGCCCCTCCCCAGTAGAGCCACAGACGCAGAGGAAGTCTGCCTGCTCAGGGGGAGGCTGAATGCCATCAACAATCTGCGCGGGTCCTAGGGAGAAAGGACTCCCAGTCCCTTTTCAGTAGTGCTGCCTCCGAAGCCACCCTTTCTGCAGTGATCGCTTTGGAATTCATCTGTGCTCATCTCATTTAGATTTCAGTGCTTCCTCCCACTCAACAGCTGATTTGGAGTTCTTGGGAATTGTTGGAAATATTGATTGCATTTTACTTCGAAAGTCTTTCATCTAGAAGAAGAAAAACAAATCAGTCATCAAATGTCAAAAAAGGGAGAAATAGGCAAAGCTATCAGAAGCAGTACCTTTGCTGACTGGAGAATAGTTCACTGCTCATAGCAAGGCACAGAGTAAAAGGCATACTAATAAAAACCGAGGTCTGCATACTAGCTACATAACAGAACAAAATCTGCCTCTTTTCTTCTTCCAAGTATGAATCCATTAACTAAATAACATAAAACTTCACTCCTAGTCTGGAAAGCAACATGCCCTGAATCATCAGTCCTCCTGGATATGGTTTCTGCTATCAGAAGAATGATGTGTATCACTGGCTTTCATATATAAAGATGCAGCAGAGGATGGAATTTCTGACCATCTGAATAAATGAATATATCAGATCAACTCAAAGTTAAAATTCTAGAGCCAGACAGAAAGAGTAAAGAGTAAAGAGAAGACACTTAGTAGGGGTTTAATAAAGAATGAATCACTGGACAGCAGATAACTTGGCATGTTTCATGTGCTGTTCAGTGTGGAAACCTACATAGAAATCTTACCAACAGAAGTTCATCTGGAATTGGCGAGTCAGAGCAGGGAGCTAGGTGATGTGACTATGCAGTGTCAACACAGGGTCACAGTTCACCTGGGGCACCCAGTCCATCCAAGGGGTTACTGGGAGGGCAAGGGAACACTGACTTAGGGGAGTAGGATAATCTTTATCTTAGCCAATTGTACTTACATACTCTAATCCAGTGATGGTGAACCTTTTACAGTTTTCAATGATACAAACAGCCTGCAGTGGCACGCGTGCCATAGGTTCACCAGCGTTGCTCTAATCTATCCTTCATCTGTATGGTCCTGTTATTAAGATACTATTTCAGCAGCACTTCAGTGTTACAACTTTTCCTCAACAACCACAGCCAAATAAACACAGATCTACTTGATTGGGTTTGCAAAGTACCCTGGACTCCTCAGCAACGTCCAAGGCATTTCTTTTTCTTTCTTTTTTTTTTTTTTTGGTACCCGGGATCAAACTCATGACCTCACACTTGCCAGGCAGGCGCTTAAGCCACTGAGCTAAATCCCCAGACCCACCCCCTTTTTTTTCCCCCCAAGGCATTTCTTAAGAGTGGTCATCTGAGAGTTGGATAATGTTTTATGTTAATATTTATTTTAAGGTGAGGCTAAATTTTTACTGTTTTAAAATTGAGGGGTTGAATTTTGTTCAAGACTTGTAAATTCTAGCATTTACCCAATCACTACACTGATGCTGTTGACAGCACAGTTTCTGGGATCAGACAGACCCTTGTTGAAATACTAGCTCTACCACTTGGGAAAACTGCTCACTCTCCAGTTGTAGCTTCCACATATGCTAAATAACACAGTAACTACCTGCCTACTATTCTTAGTGAAGACTGAGTGAGAAAATACACAATACATCATAATTGCTCAATATATATGAACTATGATCACTAAAACATCAAAATGTTATTTTCTAAGAATAAAACTTACATGATACAAATATTGTAATGTGTGTATTAAAGCATTATTTTGTAATTATCATTTATCAGCTGATACTGATTATCATTCTGATATTGGAATTTATAAGGTTACCCATTGTGTGTGGCCTGTCGGAGGCCATGCTACCTGTCTCTATATTCTGAACCCAGATACCCATCTTGGAGACACACACATTATGGGTGTTCCTCTCCCCACTGCTTCCCATTCTCTGGTTTGTACTATGATGACTCCTTTATGTGAGGTTCTTCACTACAGGCAGCACTGTATTCCTAGGGAGGAGGAACTGGAAGCATGGAGGAACGGGTGTCTTTGATTATCCACAACCACAGTAGACTGCCATTGTATACAGCAGGAGCTGGTAGACACAGGTCTTACTGTTCAGAATGGTCCACAAAAGAACTGCTTTGTCTAAAATACCAATCATGTGCCCAATGAGAAACTGTGCATAGACCCTCAGAGTTGAAAAACAGACACCTCTCCAGCCAGGGTCTGGCTGCTGGGAAGGGAAGGAGTGGGAAATGCAGTGCAGGCCAGGGCAGGAGAGTGGAGGGTGCTGCTCAGCTTCAGCATATTGCAGTTCTTTTTTGTCTCGGCCTGATATCCTTCCGTCTTCTCATTTCCAGAGGACTGCACAATCCACCTGCTCCTCGGAGCATATGTGAACAGCTGAGCCAGTGAAAGAAATCACATCTCAACAACACCCAACCAGGGTTCTAGGGGTTTCAGATTGAGCAGAGGGGCTGAGGAGAATGGGATGGAGTGCCCCTGAGCCCTGTTCTATGATGGTCAAGCTTTGGACATCACATTTAAGTTATAAAGAGGGTTTTAATTTGCTTTAAACAATGAGATCCCACAAGAGGTTTTTAAGCTTTTACTATTTAGGGATTTGCATAGTAATTGCAAACCTTCATTTTTTTGCACCTGTGCCAACTTCTAGTACTGTATGTACCGTAGTTCAGAAAAGGTTATTGGTCTTAATATGAAAGTCTATATATAAGTCAACAGAATATTCTCCTGCTTAGACGTACTTAAAAAAAAACCATTTAGGGGCTAAGTACAGTTAAGCCAATTTGGTTATAAAATAAATGAACTGAATTCCATCATAGTAATCACAGCTACTGCCCTAGAACTGTCCCTTTGTTCTATCTCCCAAAGAAGCTGGATGAAGAAGGGGCATGCTGGGGGTGAGCACGCCCATCAGCAGCTCAGTGTTACCCTGAAGCACGTACACTCTCCCCAGAACTTTCTCTTCTCCCTTTCCTCCATCCAAGAGAATTTTTCCATGCCATAGAGCTCACAGTTACCCTTTCAAGGAGGGCTGCTGTGTACTGTCACACACTGTGTCCAGGACAATTCCAAGAGTGTTCTGCACAGAGACAAAGACATGAATGGTACCTTTCTACAGTAATGAGCTTACTGTTCCAGTATCCTCATCCTAAATGCTAATGTTTTACTGTCCAACAGTGTGACACAGTGTAATCTTACCAGAAAGTACCTATGACTGCAAGGTTGAAAAGGGGTGTGTTCTGATTAACTGGGAAGGGTAAATTGTTATAAATATGGACATTCGGAGAAATGGATATGGTTGCTTTTTAGGTATCAGAACAGATTCAAGATCATGTCTTTAATGGTGTTACACACATTCACATTTCAGTAGTTTCCCAAAGAGCCATACAGCCCATATTCCAGGTACTTACTGTTCAAAGGGTCTTTACTAGGTAGCTGGTGTATTTTTTCACTTGACTCTCAATAACAAACGGGGGCAAATGTTAACCTCCTTTTAAAGATAGGGAGATAGAAGCTTGCAGAAACGACACAAGTACTCAGTGTCATAGCTGGTGAAACCAGCCTTAACAGTGGAGCGGGCGGGCTTACTCCGTGCATCCGCTTGCATGTGCGTGCACATGGGCACCACTGCTCACCTGCCATGCATGTTTTGGTAAGTAAAAATAACCTAAAAACTTCTGGTTTAGTATATGGTATCATATATATATATATATTCCTGAGAAATTACTTCAAACCTCAATTTAAGTAATCTTGGAAAGTCTTTACAGCATCAATTCTAATAGGCAGTTATTGGAATTAAATGCTCTGAGTTTCAAAATGTTTTTGACATTGACCAGTTCATTCATTGAGCTTCTATATCCTCACTTGTAGTGGGATTTTTTGCCAACCTCAGGGAGGGCCAGAGTTACGATGACAGAACTATATAGGATCTACTTTATAGGATGTGTCCTACTCTATAGGGTCAAAACTTTATAGGATGGAAAAGCCTTTGATTACAGAGTCAATTGTATGTTCCAGAATTTGTAATTCAATTCATAAAATAGAACAGAGTAAGACCATATAATACTAATTCCAGGAGAAAAAAATATAGTAAGGTTGTAAAAGTAAACTGAACAGGAATAATGTGAACTATTTAAGATCTCATGTATCAGGCACTGAATAACACTGTATTACTTCACGAGTCTATATTGCAGAAATTATGACCACCATTTTTATCTAAGAAAACACAAGTCAGAGGGGTTAACTAGTCCACAGTGACACAGCTCATGGGTGCAATTACCTATGTGCAGGATTTCCCTCACCGTCACCCCAGCACTGTAGTTTTGTAATCAGGAAAGACAAAATGCCTCTAAAACTTTTACTGTACCAGGGCTCACTGAAAATGACTGAAAAATGCATGTAATAGACACTGCTTATTACGGTGGTCATTTTGAACTGTATGATAAAATATGTAACTGATTGCTTCCCAATAGCAAGTATTCATGTATTTCCAAAGATCACAGAAGTATACTTTCCTAACTCCTTAAAGTTATATAACATTGTGACTAGTGAATACAGGCAAAAGAAATGTGTCACTTCCAGGCTAAGCACTTAACTATAGGAGTTTGACTCTCTAGGCTTCTGTTTCCTTTCCAATCTCCATCCAGGAAACTCGTGTTGTTACAGTGGTGCTGCACAATCAAAGTAACCTGAGATCTGACCAGCACATGGAGAGCACCTTCCCAAGACAGGCCCTTGATCCCATAGTGTGTGTGTGTGTGTGTGTGTGTGTGTGTGTGTGTGTAAGGTACAGATTTGGAGCGCTTTTTTCCTCCAGTACTGGTGAATGAACCCAGGGCCTTTGCATTAACCCACATCCCCAACCCAGTTTTTATTTTTTGAGATAGGATCTTGCCAAATTGCCCAGGTGGGCTTGAACTCATGATTCTCCTGCTTCAGCCTCCCAAAGTATTGGCATTTTAGGTGTGGACCAGCCATGTTCAGCTGGAGACTGTTTTTTACTGCAGCCTAACTCCATCTATCCTCGCTAACAAGATCGTAAGAATTATAAAATAGACCTAGGGATGTTCTCATGCCCTTTGGTAGTACCATTTGGTTGAAAACAAAAAATCTTAAGAGCTGGATAAAAAGGAATAGGAATTCTGCAACTGAACTCTGAAAACTTCACAACTACTTAAAACAACTGAACTATCACCCTTTCCACTTTCAGGGAACTCAGTACATCAGTTAGTGCTTTTATAGGACAATGTTCCTTGGAGAATCAGAACATTTTTAGTTTCAATAAAATATTGTAGTATAGGAGCTCTGATCACCATGTAAAGGGACATTTTTAATGGAAGGATTATTGTCCCATGTCTATTTGATAACATTCAACTAAGAAGCACTGGCTTGGTTTAAAGAGCAGATAATGACAGCCTGTTGATATATACAAGAACCCAAAGATATGTTTGAATATGCTGTATTAATTTAAATATTCAATGGCTTTAGGAAAGCTAATATGTATTTTAAAAATCTCAGTTTTTCATTTTCTAAGCTCTTAGTACTGGTATTATTTAAGTAAAAGATAAACACCATTATCTTCTTTTAAACTCTTATTGGATAACATCTACAAATTCCAGAATCTATAGTGCAGTCAATTGATTTAGGAATTGTGCGGAATCACTCAACTGCTTCAAAGCTCAGAGGCGTCTAAGGACACCTGAGGATGTGACCCTGCTTGTCTAGCACAGGCACACCATGGGATAGTTATGTAACCATGACTGAGCACAGGTAAACATGCATGTGCTGGTTACAGCACTATGTAAGAATGTGAACATGAGACAATAACCTGTACAAAAACTGTACAATAAAGATGCAGGTGGCTCTTGCTCTTGTTCTTATCATGGTTCTCTGCTCTGCTCCATGCTGCCTGCTGCTGTTGCTGATGTCTTGCACACATGCGTTTTTAACCTTGGGTCTTCACCCGTGAAAATCTCTCTTGGGCCCCTGAGTGGGCTCACAGCTGGTGTAGTTGACGGGACACTGGGGTGAATGATGCTATGTTGGCTGTGGAAATAGTGTCCAAACATGAGGGAGAGCCCTGGGGAATGGCTCATAAGCAACCCCGGCCTCTCCATGATTACATGTGGTCACCTACTTGGCAGCTTGGAAAGCCCCAAAGGACTGGGAAACAGTCCATTTGGAGCCTGGAGATGTCTTGCAAGACTTAGAAGTGACAGACAGATAAATTCCTCCCCCTCAACATGAAACAGTGGGATGGATGGCTTAGCTGTTTTTCACTCTCTTCTGCTGCATAACTCAAGAGGTGGATGGCCTTGTCTGGCAAGCAGACCAGCTGCAGCAGATAAAGGACAACCTTGAGCAACATCTGGCTCTGCAGAGTTCATGTTACAAGGCATGGGAAGCAAGCACTGCCTCCTCCAGAAATGCCTCTAGACACATAAGTCCTCATTCTGAGAAAACCCCCAGGAAAATGCCCTGGTTTTGCATACAATGTTGGCTATTCATCAAAAAGTGGAGATAGAGAAACCCCTAGCCCATGGAGGAGGACTGGGAGGGCCACCTACCTCTACCCGCACACAGTGTACATGACCTATATATCCATGGAGCTACAGGAGCTGGCAAAATTATTGAAGCAGAAGGTGGGTGAAAAAGTGCCTGCATGGCTGCTACACTATGGCTGTGGGACGATGGGGCTGATAATATGCAGTTAAGCCCACGGGAGATGTCCCAAATAGCCAGCATAGCCAGAACCCCCTCTTGAGATGGGTTCTGTAGGATGTGCAAAGGACGGCCCCAGAAGCAGGCAATCAGACTGTGATAAATTGGTTGATGGCAGTGGCTCACCTGGTTTGGGAGAATCCAAGTGACTTGCTACATATAATGGGCGTGTGGCAGATAATGTTTGCACTGCAGTGCCATAACCCAGATGAGGAACTGCTCACGGCACACATCAAGGACATAATCTTGGCAAGCAGGACAGTGGCAGCCCTTCTAGCCCCCTTTACAGATCACCTGATCCTTGATGCTGTTGATGCCTTGGTCAGGCTGGGAAATGTGGAAGTGAAGCACCACACTAAGATGACATCTATAAAAACTGTACTGGCAAAGGTGAAAAAGGGGGCCCCAGGTAAGTGGGGCCATCCCCTCAAGGACAGGCTGTTGGCCCACTGAAGATCAGTTGGTGCCAGATTTGGACAGACCTGCTGGCTGCCAGTCCAGCCACAGATGAGTTAGACGGGCAGCCTTTGGATGTGTTGCTGACTGTGGAGGCAGTTAGGCTCTGAGCAGCAATACCGGCCAATGAGCCAGAAGCCAAAGCAGTGCCAGCGAAGCAGGAAGAAGTGACACTAGCCTCCCTTTATCCTGATTAGGAAGCACTGAAGTACCCAAGTCTTGGGGGTCCTAGGAGACTGAAGGCCACATGTGGAACTATTTACTGGTCCCAAAGACCGTGTAGCATGCACTAGCATTGATGGGTGCCAGAGCCAAGTCAACACTAACATATGGCAACCCAGACCATTTTACAGGGTCTACTGCATGCAGAGAAGGATACAGAGGTCACATCATGGTCCAGAAGATCCAGGTAACTTTGGGTGTTGGGTGCTTGCCCCCACGCCTGTATGATGCTTATTTCCCTGGTTGCTGAAAACATACTAGAGGTGGACATACTGACTGGTACTCAGGTAGACACCACACAGGGCTAATTCCTGTTGTGAATTTGTGTACTCTGAGGCCACTCACATCATGCACTTCTGTCATGGGCCACGTGAGTTGTGTGCATGAAGCAGTACCAGCTGCCTGGCAGTCTTAAAAACATGGGACAGACTGTCTTGAAATTGGAAAAAGCAGGAGTAACACTCCCTGCACAGAGCCCTTCAGTATGGCCCATGCAGAAGCCAGATAGAGCATGGCAGATGACAGTAAAGTCTTACCCTGATGCTGGCAGTCAGGACCAATTTGCCTTCACCCAAGAGGGCAGGCAATGGGCCTTCCAGATGTGGACACAAGGCTATCTACATAGCTCAACTTTGTGTCATGGACTGGTAGCCCAGAACCTGACCATCTGGGCCAAGCTACACTGTGGCACTGTTATGTATTGATATTATGTTAACCTGATTGTCTTGCAGCTTTGAAAGCCACTGTGCACAGTTTGAAGGGAGCTTTACTGGCCTGAGGGTGGGCCATAAATGAAGACAAGGTCCAAGGATCTAGCTTGTCTGTCAAATTCTTAGGTGTTGTATGGTCAGTTAGGACCAGACCCAGGACAGTACACCAATTACAGGTTATGTATGTGTTTGCTAGGTTTTTGGCAGATGCACTGAACCTAGCTACCTTGCTGTGTTCTTTATATAAGATAACCAGAAGGGGTACAACATGGGGCTGGACAGATCTAGTGTAGCTTCTTTTCAGGACTCAACGAGGGCTGTTGCACAGGTGCAAGCCCTACAAATCACTGACCCTAACCTGCCATCAGTGTGGGTGATGATGGATTTGACTGAGGCCTCTGGCAAAAAACAGAGGAAGTGGAAGCATCCTGTTGGGTTTTGGTGACAGTTGCAGAAGGGAACTGAGAGCCAGTATTCCAACTGAGAAACAGCAGCAGTGTACACTGCTTTGTATGCCTGTGAGGAATCATGGGACAGAGGGCTGGTATGGATGTGAACAGCCCATCCCAAGAGTGGAGTGGCACAGGCCCCTACTCTCATGCTTTGGGGGATATACCTCCAACAGTGGCCTCTTTCTTGACTAGTCTGCTGGTAGCCAAACTTGCAATGGTTTAGGGACTCATGATATACATGACCCAGGATCACATCTGGGTAGATGAACTATAGAACGTGACCTCTAGTCCCTATAAAAGAGAAGACAGACTTCCAGCTGACACTGGACATACTAATGGGTATAGCTATGACCCAACCCCACAATGGACAGCAGTCACTGTCCAACCAAGTATGGAAGTATTCTGGTTTGAAACTAGAACAGGAAGGTTGAGCCAATGGCAGAGTTGCAGATAGTGTAATTGCTTGTGATACATGAAGATGGCCCCCTACATGAGTGCACAGACAGTTGGGTCATCTTGGGACTGATGCTCTGTAAAATACCATACTTTAGAGGGTGCCGGCCTGCAGTGAGACGTATGGGATTGTGGCCAAAAGCTGACCATGCAGAGTATCATGGTTCAGGACATAGGTCCCTGCCCTCACAGGGAGATGACTTCAGGTGCAATGACCAGGCATTGTAATGGCTGATCACTAGGAATAGGGTCTGACCAAAAACACTGACTGCTGCATATGGGATGCCACTAGAAATAGCATCTGACCAGGGGCAATGACCATAGATCTAGCCCTCCAAGTTGAAACTGATGCTCAACATATGGCGCAGGCCTTATGTTATGCACCAGGCTTTGTTGTTGCTTGTGGATGAAACTACTCAAATGAAAAAAGTGGTTTTGCAAAACCACATGTCTTGATTTGTTAACAGCACATACTTGTGCCCTGTTACATGCAGAATGTTACATTTATACAACCCTGACCTTTGAAGAGTAGGGATGTTGAGGAACCATTCGGACTGCTTCAAAGCTCAGGGGTGTCTAAGGACATCTGAGGACATGACTGTGCTTCTCTAGCGCAGGCATAGAGTGGGACAGTTATTAACCATGACGCAGCACAGGTGAACAGCACCATGTAAGAGTGTGAACATGAGACAACAACCTATATAAGAATTATACAATAAAGATGCAGGTGGCTCTCACGCTTACTCTCTCTGCCTCTCTGCTTCACTCCAATGCTGCCTGCTGTTGCTGTCATCTTACATATGTGCATTCTTTAACCTTGGGGCCTCACCTGCGAAAATCTCCCTTGAACCCCCGGAGTAGTCTGACAGAATAAAAAGTGAACTATAATTTTCTGAGAATACAATCCTTCAAGTACTCATTAGATGGCTCAGTTCTTATGATGATTAACAACAGGGCACAATTCAAAAGCAAAAGTTTCTATCAACATGAAGTAAACTGAGCAGCAAGAATGGCCCTGAAGCCTATAACAGCCAAAGCCCACAGTACTGCTAAGACCTAGCCCAGTAAAAATGTGTCTTGATACAATGAACGCAGCAGGTCAGGTTCTCAGAGGCAGTTTTAAAATGTTTTTATTAAGTCAGACTTTATTTTTGGCAAATGAAAAATTCAGGGATATCTCCTTTCCCTACCAAATCAGTGACAGTACCATCTCTGTTAGGTTTTTTTCTAAAAAGTTTTCTACTTTATTGCATTAAACATAACAGCTACAATCTGATCACTATTATTTTCATATCTTAAACAATCCTGCTTCAAAGATGTGCACATACATACAACCTACATGCAGCTGCAGCCCCCATTTTGGGACCTCTTTTTAATGATGCAGCTGATACAGTGTCCCAGAGTAATGAAGGCAGCCACAAAATGGATCCATTACAAAAAGTACTTCTTTGTGTACATACTTTTACATTGTAAAGAAAATTATAACTTTTTAAATGGCCCATAAATGAACATAGCTATAAGTAACCCAGAATGAATTAGCATTTACTTAACGATAATTAGAACACACTAACACTAATATCCTATTTCTTTTTACACCTATTGGCACCTACATATACTTACAATACAAGTACATCAGAGAAACTAGGTATTTTTTTGGATGCAGTCACTTAGGAATTATAAAAAGATAAGTACCATCAGCAAATACAGTACAATCTCATATCTACTATCTTGTCTTAATAACTTCAGAATTATGGCTTTGAATTTTAAAACTTAAGCTTCTCCTGAATCTCCCAAAGTGTTTCTGCACTCTTTTTCAAACGGGCCTCCTCTTCAGGAGTCAGCTTTATCTTTATAAGATCTGTTATGCCATTTTCTCCTAGGACACATGGAACACTGAGGAATATTTCTTTATCTATTCCGTAGAGTCCCTTAATTATGGTGGAAACTGGATGTGCTCTTCTTAGGTTCTTCAAAATACTTTCTGTCAAATCAGCTACAGAGAGGCCAATGGCCCAAGAAGTGTAACCCTTCCTTTTAATAATCTCATAGGCACTGGTAATCACTTCTTTGTGGACATTTTCCCACTGCTCAGGATCTTTATTAGTTCCTATTGCTGCATTCAGAGATTTTAGAGGGACACCAGCGATGTTCACTCCACTCCATACAGGAACACTTGAATCTCCATGCTCCCCAAGGACCCACCCATGACAGCTTTCAGAGTGGATACCAAGCTTTTGGCCCATTAAGAAACGGAAACGAGCAGTATCCAGATTACATCCACTTCCAATAACACGGTTTTGGGGGAGTGTACTAAGTTTCCAGGATATAAAAGTTAAGATATCCACTGGATTGGAAACGACAATCAGTTTGCAATCGGGGCTGTACTGCACGATAGTGGGAATCATTAATTTAAAGATGGCTACATTTCGTTGGACTAAATTGAGGCGTGATTCTCCTTTTTCCTGGCGTGCACCCGCTGTGATAATCACTAGGCTGGAGTTGGCGGTGACATGGTAATCTTTGCTGCAAACGATATTTGGCATTTTCACGAAAAGGCTGCCATGCTGTAGATCCATTACCTCGCCCTTCAGTTTATCTTCACTAACGTCCACAAGGGCAAGTTCATCAGTCAAACCTTTTAGCAAGATGCTGACAGCACAGGCCATGCCCACGGACCCAGCTCCTATAATGGAGACTTTACTGTGACAAACGGGCTTTTCTGAGGTGAAATTCTTTATAAGCTCACCCTTCACGGTTGCCATCTTGGACACAGGTGTCAAGGGCCAGGGGCCGCTGAGGGGCACCGCATGCCAGGGCCGCAGCGCCATTCCTGGGCCCCAGAAACTCACCCGCGCAGCGCTTGCCCTTGGCATGGCCCGCAGAATGCCTACAGCGCAATTCATGGCTGTTCAATCAAGAGGTAGAAGAAGGAAAGTGGTAGAAATCCACCAGCAAGATCTTGGACGCATACAAGAAAGAAGCCGTTTGACCGTTAAACTCCACTACGCTGAAGCTGACGCAACTTAGAACCCCGCCCCCGCCCTGCCCCCACCCCTGCCCCCTGTGGCTGCAGGGGCACCCGGCCTGGCCTTATCACGGCAGCACCCAGACGTCTAAGTCCTCCTTAATTCAGTTCAGATTGGTGCGTCCTAAAAGGCTTCCTCTCCAGCAAGGGAATTCTGGAATTAGTTTTACAGTCACATAATCACTTCAGTTTTTGACATATGTAACAGCCCAACACAGATTTCTGGCATTATTAGTTTTCTGTTCTTACTATGCATGCCAAGTGCGAATGCTTCTATCAACTACAGATGCAAATAACATTAAAACCTGCGCTGCAAAGGTGCATAGACAGTACTTTGCCTGTAGTCTCCTACACCATTTGCCAGCATCATGGGATAAATGGGCTCCTGTTTCCCAGTGTACCCAACTGAGCACCTTTTATTTAGGAAGGATTTCATTCACTGCCTTAACCATGACCCACACCTGGAGAAATCAGCACGAGCTTAACAACAGGGAAGCCTGTGTTCTACTGCAATACTGAACACTCAACTGAGAGAACACATCTCTTCTTGGTCATACCAAAGAAAAGCCTGTGATCCAGTCTCCTTTAAGAATAACTGCTCAAGTGGAAAGATGGTCACATAGCCCTCTATTAAAATGAAGGTATCTTTTAAATATTCTTGAAATGACAGATTTTTAATCAATCCACAAATCAGATTATTGATTTAAGTAGTGAAATAAAGTTACTTAGCTAATACAACATGGCATCAGTATGTCTTACCTTTTCTGCATTTTCCTGGGCAGCCTTGTGAACTTTCTGTCTTCTTTATTAAGACATGTAGTTCAGGCTGGGCTTGAACTCATTATGTAGCCCAGGTTGGACTCAAACTCGAGGCACTCCTGCCTCAGCAACCCAAGTGCTGAGGTTACAGGCCTACACCACTATGCCTGGTGTAAACTATTTCCTTTCAAATTTCTAAGGAAATGTAAACTTCACATCTGATGAAATGCACACTCTGATAAACTCAATAAACTACAAAAGCCCAAATTGAGTAATGCTCCTTTCTCCCAACTTATCAACAATATTAACCATATAATGATTGTTCAAACTGCTGCCTTTTGTTCTAAGACAACATTATGCTCTCCCAGAATGGGGCTTCTTGGTACATGTAGCACTTTCATAATCAGCAAGATGAGTTCAAATTTATGATACTAAATCCTGACAAAATTGATCATTTATATTCAGGATTTGAAAACCTACTATCATTCTTCCTGTCACTGAAATGTCATTCAGGGAGAGAGGAACAATAAGCAAAGGAGTAGGTGAGGGATGAGGAAAGTATGGCACTTAGTGAAGTTCAAGCAGTCTTGTTTTAGCCTTGTTTCATATACCACCAAAAATAGGAATTTTTCTTCACAAACAGATCTATAGTAACCATAATCAGATTAAAAACAAATTTGGAAAATGATCATTACTAGTGGCCAACACTTTAGAGGGACTCTATTTTTTTAAAAGACCAACTTTTGATAACTATCATTTTTAAAATCCCAGTTCTTACTTGAAATGTTTTAACCTGATAACTCTTTCCACTTTCTTTCTATAATGATTCCTTTGACCAGTCAAGTAATTTTCCAAGATAAGTGCTTTTGAGCATGAAATTCAAGGACATAAAGACTCTTAGCTGGATGGCTTCTTCTAAAGTAATTTTCTTCCTAGAGTTTGACTCTCTTCAGAAATCTGATCATAGCTGCCTCTTCACTTTCTCCTTAGCCACTCCAAATCAGTTTTGAGGGGGAAAACCTCTCCAAAATAAAAATATCTCAAACAAAGCACTGTTTAAAAATTTACAATAAGACAGACGTAGATAACCTCCAGAGTAGATATAGGTCTATTCAAAGATGTGAAAAGCCAAATATAGCCAGACAGCTAATGGCTTTCTACCTTAGATGGCCCATCATTCCTTTTGAACTGAAAGCCCAACTCAAATGACCTATTCAAAATGTACTGTAGTATTGCAGCTGATGGCAGGATCACACCTTAACACTTTTGTTTACACCACTAAGTACGGAGAAAGCAGGAAATCAAGACAACCAGCATGTTTCTGGATCTAGAACGGCTACAACTCAGGTACTCTGTTCCTTCTACCTGGAATCAGCCAGCTTCCCTTCCTTCCTTTTCTATAGGAGTCTAGTTCCAATATTTCATCCTCTCACCATTCTCTGCCAACCCTCAAAGCTGAATGGACTTTCAAAATTTTATTATCACTATTATACTTTTTACTTTTCTGCATTATAGAATATACCATACATAACTAAATGTTAAACACTTAAGAATGTGTCATTCTAGGAAGGATCAACCTTATTTACCAGGATATGCCTAGTCTTCTAGAACTCTGCACATGAATAGGTATTCAATAAATGCTTAGGGTAGAAAAGGATGAGTAAATATCTGTGGACTTGAATTAGGCTACAGAGAGGACTAAGAGGTGAGTAAGATGGGAAGGCAGAGACAGAGAACCTACCTGTCTGGTGCTAGAGTTCTGACAACAGACATGAGTAAAAATGGGCAAAAGTAATGCTTGTTTGGAACAGTAAGGCTGATGCATATATTTCAAATACTGTAAAGCTGGGGATAAGCTAGACATTTCTCTACTATTTTAAGAGCCAAGCTATTTGCCAACCTTTACCAAGTTAAAACACAAAATAACAAAATCTACAGTGCTAGGAACACAGTAAAATAAATATGCAATGACAGAAAGAATATTTTATCCTCTAAAGTTACTTAAAACATTTTGTTTTTTGGAACTCTTAAAATAATAAGGAAACCTTTGATTTGGAAAAAAAGATGCAATAAAAACAGTGCTTTAATTAACATTATAAGCTGATCTGAAAGCGAAGAGAGCATCATGGAAACATACTATTTAAAAAGTTTTCTTTGTGATTTGAAAACCATACAATAAAAATTGTAGTTTTAAAATAAATTAGTGGCCCATAATTCTGTTGCTACAAGATACTAAAAGTAATCCCTGAGGGGCAGGGGGACACTTTACAAATTCCATAGCACAGAAGTATTTCCTTTTGTCAGAGGCACTGAAAATACCTAGGAAAGGACAGAGCAGGGCCATGAAGTCTGCCTTCCAGCTGATACAAAGGAAAAACAGTTCAAAAAGCAACACCAGGAACAACTCCCACTATGGAATTAAATACTCTAAGATGAATTGCTAACTTTAACGTAAATAAATTACCCAAATTGCATTTTTGTTTTCTAAAGCCATTTTTACACTTTTGTTTTTCCTCTTGAGGTGCTAGGAATGAAACCTAGGTTCTTAAGTATGCCAGGAAAGTACCCAAAGTACTCTACCACTGACAACACTCCCAACCCTAAACGTATTGTTTGATGAAATGTTAAATAGCTACTTGTATTAGTTATTTTAAAAAGGAAATATTTTAATGTGGCACAATACATGAAAAAAAATTTGTTACCATGTATCCAAATATCCTAAATCCTATCTGAAACTTTTTGGCTATAGATTGCAGATGCCATTTTATGAATTCACTTTTTATTTTCTGTGATTGGATTAAGTAAATCATACTGCACTTCGCAAAAAACCACAGCTTTGCTCACCGTATTCAGATGACATCAGGTGATAAGAAGATTGTCTATGCATGGAAGTTACTTTTAAGATAGAAACTAAAATTAACTTTATAAAGAAAAACTGCCAAAACAGATTAACTCTGTGTTGTAAAAGTTAAATTTTAATTGCTTTAAGACTAGGCAAATAAGAGAGTCAGCAGCGGAGACCGGGGGGGGGGGGGGCAAGATGCAGTGCTCAGGTAGGCTCAGAGCCTAAGAAGAAATGCAGCCTACTGCACCTACAGATGTCCAAATATGACAGATGGCTAGGACGCCACAGCTGGACTCTAACTGTCATGCCACTGACATTGTAGACCGGTAGACTCTGTGAGCAAGTAACCTATACCATGCAGAATGTTCAGCAGGATCTTTTCCCTCTACCCACTAGATGACAGCAGTGCCACTCATTATGACAACCAAAAGTGTGCCCAGGCACTGTCACATATTCTGGGGCAGAATGGAGCATAGTTTTGCTTCTAGCTGAGAACTAGTAAGTTAGAGTAAACAAGGGGCAGAACACAGAGACTCAGAAACCACTGAGGAACTTGGAGTTAACTCTCAAGGGAAAAGATAACCTCTGAAATGGTAGAAGCAATGTGAACACATTTTACTTGACAATAAATGTCCACTACATGTAAGTGACTATTACAGGTCTAATAAGGATATAATGAACATGATAAAAATGAGATCTCTACATTTTTATAAAGATTGATAAGAAAATAGTCAAAATAATTTCATTTTGTATTAAGTGCAGTGAAGAAAAGAACAGAGGATAACCTCAGAGAGTAACTGACTGGTGAGAGTGAAAGGGCTGTTTTGTTTCAGAATCAACTCTCCCAGGAAGCATCTCTGAGGAGCTGAAATAATTTTTGGGTTGAAAGTTTGGATGGCAACTCTGAGGACGTGGGATAGGAGTTTCCTGCGCAAAGCTAGAAGAAAGGCTCCAGGCAGGAATAAGCCTGGGGTGCTGAAGGAACAAGGCAGGCAAGGTGAAGGCAGGCAACTGTGGCGATTCAGGATGAGGTGAGGGAGGTAGGGGAGATCTCACTACATAAACCTCCTTTAACAGGAAGCTATTGAAGGATTTTAAATGAAAGAATGATAGAATCTGGCTTATATTTTAAAAATAGTCTGTGTGGAGAAAAAATCTAGGGGAACTGAAGGCAAGGCTGGGAGAAAGACAAGAAACTGTCAACACACTAGACACAGATAAATGGAGGTAAAGAGGGAGAAGTTACGCTGTGTTCCACAGCAGGGTTGACAAGCAGAATTCACTGGTGGGTTAGAAGGGATGAAGGGAAATGAGAGAACCCAAAAGAATTCTTGCCTGGGCTTTTTAGTTTGAACCAGAAGGACAGGATGATGGTGGCATTTCCTGAAACGGGGAAAGTGAATGGAGGAAAATGTTGAGAGGAGGTAAGGAAATCAAGAGTTCATGTTGGAATGTGGCCCATGGACACCCAAGTGAAGCCTGAAGGCTGGAACTATGGAAGAGTCTAAGTATGAAGCTACCAGGCACTCCCACAAGCCAGCTGGGGAAAAAGCCAGCACCAGTGAGACCAGTGAGGTCGGAAGTATCTCAAAAACCACAGGACAATGTTTCCTGGTGGACAGGATGCTTACTTGTGTTCAGTGTTGCTAGAAGGTCAAAGAACACAACATAAAAACCTGGACTTGACAACAAGGAGGACATGGGTGACCTGGACAATAGTAATGTCAGTATAGTGCCAGGGAAAGAAGCTGGATGGAGGAAAGAAAGCAGAGGAAGTGGAGACTGCAATTATGGACTCTCTTGGGAAAATTTTCTGTAAGAGGCCAGACAAACGGATTGGTAGAAAACAAGGAGCATCAAAGAAGAATTTTGAGAGGTGGGAGAAGCCAGAGCACATCTGTATATGCTACAGCAGGGAGGAAGAAACTGAAATCAGCAAAGGCTGAGGCCTATGATAGCAGCAAAGTCACTAGGTAATGAGCAGAGGCAACGGGTGACAGCCTTTGGTAACAGCATGAACGTTTGACCCCTGGCAGGCAGTAAAATACAGATGTATAAGTCTGGGGAGGATGAAGGCCCAAGCATCTTGGCAGTAGCATGGAGAAAGGGTTACAGAAGAGCAAAGTGGGAAGCTGAGAGTGCAAAGCAGCTGTTAAGATCCTATCCAAGGCAACAGGGTGCCCCTAACTATAGTGGTGGTAGGGTGTGGAGAGACAAGATTTGGTGAGAAAGGGTGAAAAAGAGTGTGGTCATGAATTGGGAGCCTGGCTCTTCCTTCTGAGAGCTTTGTGGAAGATGCTGCCATTTATAGAGAGTGACCCAGGAGTAGTGCAGTAGGCTGACAGTTCAGTGGTGAATGCACATGATGCCTGCAGGTTCCCCAGCATCAGTGTCTAGCCACAGAGATTCATGTGCCTGGGGCTCAGGGTGACGATGAAATCACCAAGTGGCTGGAACCTGTGAAGGAGAAAAGATAAGGGCAAAGGAAGGACCTTAGGCATAATTATGTGTCCAGTAACACTACAGCATTTCAAAACTAAATGAAATAGTTGGAAGTAACAAGAGTTAACTAGGATCAAGAAAAATTATTTAAAAAATAAAAAATCTATAAAAGCCCAGAATCTGCTAGCACAAGAACAAACAATACTGATATACCTAAGTCATGAAGAGAAAATCAAATTATGTTTAGCACAATTTACACCCTGGAGAGATATATAACATCCTTAACAAAAATTTTTCTTCTTAAAAATTTTAGTGCTATTTCAGTTAAGAAAATTCAATGTGAGGACAGGTGTGGTGACATACCCATATGTAATCCCAGCACTGAGGAGACTGAGGCAGGAGAATTTCTAGGAGTTTGAGGCAAGCCTGCACTACAAAGTGAGTTCAAGGCCAGCTTGAACTGCACAGTGTCAAAAAGAAAAAAAGAAAAGAAAATTTGAAAGAACGTTTTATTTTCTGATACATTGGAAAATGAATAATATGTAAGTATATTAACATATCTAATAATATAGTCCTATTTCATAACTTTTTACTTTTTTTAGGCTTTTAAGTGATTAACCAATAATAGGTAATAGGTAGCTTTTAAAATGGGGCTTACAGTGAAACACACACTATCAAGTCTTCGGCCAACATGCTTTATTTAGAAAGATCTGCTTATGAAACCCCAAATCTAAATTCAATAAAAGAAATAAGGGTACAAAACCCCCAAGTGAAACTTAGGCTATCTTGTCTCCTGTGGAATACTGCTGGGAACATTCTTGAGGTGACTAAGCCTGAGCTGTGTCAGGTGTCTGAACAAGGAGGCCTTTACGACACTGCTTACCCCTTCCACTGACTGCTGCCCATTTCTACTTTAAAAAATACTTGAGGCCAGGACTGGAGGTTTAGCTCAGTGGCATAAGCACCTGCCTGGCAAGTGCAAGGCATGAGTTCAATCCCTGGGACACACACACATACACACACACACACACACACACACACACACACACAAGCCCATTGGTCATTATATCCCATTTTGAACTCAGCAAGACCTTGCCACTCAGAATGTCACCAAATTGCTCCTCCATGTGCCTCCTCCCAGCTCCATTTTAAGCCGTAAGAATGGCAACAGAAAGGGAAATAAGGATTATAGAGGCGTTTGTGTCATCTCAGACTTGAATTTACTAGCTGATGCACATGCTACCTCCAATTTATTTTATAGTGATTCCTCAATCTGTGAAGTGTTTGAAAGCCTAGAGCTCCAGAGAAGAAACACCTTTTGCAAGCTCATGACTCTGTCCTGTGAGTACTAGTTGAGTACAGTCAGAAGAGGAAGCAAGACCCAGTATGCTGATGAATGGTAACTGGAGTAAGACACTGAAGTTTTCTTCCTGGAAGAAAAGCTGGTAAGATCTTTGAAGCACTAGAATTAGATTAGGCACAGATAAAAACAGAAGTTGTTTTTGCCACTTGTCAGACTTCTCTTGCAGATCACTCCAAACTGCTTGCAGTTAAACAATTTACCAAAAACTCAGACTTATTTTTAATCTGAACTAAACTAGTGAAAATTATATAATACTTAAAGTCTATTTACCTTATGTACCTTCAAAGTTAAAAACTTCTGGGATGTTACATATATTATACATGGGATCTAGCAATCACTCTATAATGCTACTTCATTTCAGATTAATAAGTAAAGCTGGATGCAGTGGCACATGCCTGTAATCCCAGCACTTGGGAGGTTGAGGCAGGGAGGATCACTGAGAGTTTCACAGCCAGCTTGGGCTACAAGTGAGTTCAAGGCCAGCCTACCTGCACAGTAAGACCCTGTCTCAAAAAAAAAGATCAATAAGTAAAACTAGTATAGGAATAAATGTATTAATAAAAGATTCATTGGAATATTGGCAAAAATTTTTCTCAAAGAGAGAAATTTGATTGCAATTAGCAAAAGATCTCAGGTTAGTCATAGGGTTGAGGTAAGCCTAAATATTAATATAAAAATTATACCTAGCAGCAGCAACTACAAAAAAGTACTGGGGAAAAATAAATCTTGTGAGAGTACATCTAGTATTATCCTATAAGAAAGATATACTACTTTTATTTCCCTCAAAATCTCTCTCTGAATAGAAAAGTCAAATACTCATTTTTAGAGAAATATTTTTAAAAATATAACCCTTTTTACTTTTTGCTTTGTAAAGAAAAGGGGGCCTGGGTTCTTGAGAAAGCAGCAATATCTCTCTAAGATATATCTCTTCCTGAAGGGAAGGCAGGATGCAGCCTGGAGATGTTTGCAAAATTCTAATCACAAATTACTTCCATAAAACCTTTACAGCAGCAGAGACTCAGAAGAGGTGTAGTCTTAAGTAGCAGATGACTTCCCATCTATCAGATTAGCAAAACTTTCAAAGTACTAGAATCCACTAATGGCCAAGGTGCTCAGAAATATGTGTGTTCTCTCAGTATCAATATGCTTTTCTGGGAGACCATTTACCAATACACTTTTTAAACATACTTTAATTCAACAGTAACATCTCTTGCCTTTAGGACTAATTCTCAATCAAGAAAAGTGCAATAAGATGTCTGCCTGCATATTCACTATGTTTGATAATGAAAAATTAGTCCCACCAGGAGGAGAATGATTAAGTAGATTATAGTTATGTAATGGAGTACCATGTAGTCATTAAAAATGATGGCGATTTATATACTCTGCTGTAAGATTTCCCTGCCACTGTTCAATGAAAAAGTTTCCAGAGTACTGTGCAGGCAACATAGCATTTCTGTACAATTCTATATACTTAAAACCTACAGAATAATCTGAAACAATGTTCCTACTCTGATTAGTGACTGCAATTCAGGGCAATTTTTTGCTGATTTTGTTTTCATTTTGTACTTTTCCACATTGATTTTTTAAAAAAATATTTTTACATAAAAAATTCATTTTTTTAAAAAAAGGTCATAAATATTTTCTTTGAAAATAAACACTAACATATGTTACATGGCTTGGATCTTGACTGTCCCCCAGAGATTGCAAAGAAGGAGATCTAGTAAAAGCTGCCTTGTTAGCTACCAAAGCACTAAAAGTTCCCAGGATCAACATATTATATTATATTATATTATATTATATTATATTATATTATACTATTTTATTTTATTTTATTTTATTACTATACTATACTATACTATACTATACTATACTATACTATACTATACTATACTATACATAACATTATATTAAAAGCCTGGTCCTCTGTCAGGAAGGTGGTAGAACTCTGAGGGGCAGATATTTATAGGAAGTTCTTATGTCATTGGGTATGTGCCCCTCAGAGAGATTTGGGGGCCCTGGCCTGTCTAGTTTTTCTCTCTGCTCCCTAAGCTTGCGATTTAAGCAGTTTTCCTCCACCAATGCATCCCTGACATCATCCTACCAGAAGCCAATGGCAATGGGGTCACTTGTTCATGGACTGGGACCTCTAAAACCATGAGCTAAATAATCTTTTTTTTTTTAGAAGTTAAATATCTCAGGCATTTTGTTATAGTGATGTTAAGATGATTGCTATGTAAATAAAGACAAATATCTCTTATCCTGGGGTAAAAAAGTAATAAATCAAAAACTACATTTATACACTAATTTTTTAATTTAAATATCTAGAACATTTAAAGTAACTTAGAATGTCTAAGAACATTTCATTCGTGGGTTTTTGAATAGCAAATGAGGTCTCAGTTCCTAAGAGGTCAATAGCTATATGTTACATATAAACTGCTACAGGCAATTACATTCTATATAAGCCACAGTAAAGCAAAGCAGTAGTGACTCAGCCAGTCCTTCGAGATGACAACCTGATCCTGTGTGAATGTAGTAGACAGTGCCACGGGCAGAGAATATACTCCTTTCTATGAAGTTCTAACCATATTGATCAGCAAATATTGAGATATTTAACATTCCTCCTTATAAGAGGAAGAAAAAAAGACAAGGTAGCCATAAACAAGTTAAATTTCTCTAGAAATTCTTCCATCAATAATAAATATTTCAATAAGTAATATAAGGTAAGAAAATTAAAAAGTCATTATTATTAAGCAATGTGTGAATTAATTATAAAAGGCATAGTTTTTTCATTTTTATAAGGGAGTTACCAGTTAGTATCACTGCAGCAACTTAGACGACTAATGCTATCTTAAACATATTCAAATGATAAAATCATAATACAAAGTAATCAGTGAATCCATAAAGAACAAGCAAGCTATGTTTGTTGCCCAAAGACTGCGCTGATTTCTACACAGGCAGTGAGGATCTCACTGTTGATCCTGGGAACACATAGCGCTTTGGAAAGCTAACAAGACAGCTTCCACTAGCTCTCCTTCTTGGCAACCTCTGAATAAACAATAGACCACTGTATAAAATGCAAATGTGTATTTCTATTAATGTATTGTATGTATTCTCTGTGAAATAAATTTCATACTAATTATGGTTAAATAAAGACTAACACAAAAATATTTTTAAGAAATTGAAGAGTTCTGATCTAAGCATTTATAACATGTTCTCTTTTAAGCCAGCAGATGTAGCTGTGAATTAAAATAGAAAATACAGGTACTTTTGTCAAACTGCTCAAGGCCAGCCATTAGATGGCACCCTTTATAGGAGGAACTGGATTTACAGCAGAGATTCAATTCAATACAGGGGTAGCTACTGACAATTACTTGCAATGGAATTCATTCTGATACCTGCATTTATGTAGAAATAAGCATCTCATCTATTTATTAGATATATAGACTTGGAACATTTCTGCTCATCATTTTCTAAGACTGTTATACTAGATCACAGAAAACTGAAAGTTTCCTAACATGGTAGTATTTAATGATACAAGTTCAGCATCAAAATTGTAAATACAGGAGCATTCTAAACACAGAGTTAAAGCATCATATATTGCTTTCCATAAGTCTCAGCATAGTGTCATTAAGAATCTGCTATGAAAGCGAGCAGGTAAGGACTCAGATAAGAACAGCCTACTGGGGAACCCTGTCTTAGCACAGTGCCAGGCTCAGGGCCGGCCAACAAATGACTTCTCAATGAACAAAACAAGTTAATAAACATTACTGCCTTTAATTAAAAAATGTGCCCTTGGAAAGTTATCAGTGGGATCCTTTTTCTGTGAGACTTCACAGGTATTTAGATCAAACTGATCTACTGATCTACCTAATAACCGATGTACAGGGTGAATTATTTGTGTTCTCTTTATAGTTAGACATGAAGATAAAATATAAAAGAATTCTACCTACTCTTATATTCAGTAGTCCCAAATCATAAAGTATGTTTTCTTCCCAAAATATTTTATTTAGGTAATAATCTTTACTTAGTGCCATAAAACAAAGAAGTTCATGTTCTAGAAACTAAAATAGCACAATCTAGCCTACAAAGCTAAATTCTCAAGTGTACAATAACCTAATTTTGTTCATCTATGAACATTTAGATTGATTCATTTTTATGACACTTGTAAATAAAAAACTTCACATTTTCATATCTTAAATATTTACTCATTTTATGACCTACACTACTAAACACCTGAAACACTGGAAACATCGTCTACCTATTCTACACAATTAATGTAAAGTGCTAACAGGATGTTATTTTCACACATACAAAAAAGCAGCTTAATAACCTTATTAGTAAATGTTTGCATGCCTCCCAAATAGATGCTAACATAGTCGGGGAAATTCCATGAATTCCTAAGCAGTTGTACTTCATTTTTAGTACAAATTAATAAAAATAAAATCTTGCACAATTTTTTAAAAAATAGTAATTGTTGTTAAAGTAATACTTTTAAGAAATGAGGAAAAGTAAAATAACTAACCCACCCACCCATAATTCATTCAGATATTTCTATCAGATAGTTTTCCATTTGTGTTCAGAGATACCTGCTCTTATACATATATATAGCTATAAAACTGTCTTTCATGTACCACTATATCCTAAGCATTTTTCTACCACAGATAGCTTAAAAAGAAGTTTCCCCTTTTATGAGAAAACAATAGCCAGTCTTATTTTTGTTTTTGTTTTTGGGTACCGAGGATTGAACTCATGACCTCGCACTTGCCAGGCAGGTGCTTATTCTGCTGAGCTAAACCCCCAGCCCTTCAATAGCCAATCGTATATCAGACTGACATCAAACATGGTGCTAAGAGATGAGACCCTCACTGAAGATACCCAGAAAAAATTGGTGAGTTATCAAGAAATGTATGGATTATTTCATAATCAAATTCCTCCCCTGATCCTAACCCCTTCCACTTACTTCTTTAAGTCCATCTTATCTCATGGTGGTAAGGTTGAAGAAAAACTAGCTCCTGAAGATTCAGGCCTGGGTTCAAATCTTGACTCTGCCAGTTATAAATCATATGATCTTGGTCTAGTGAGTTATCTGAGTCCCAAAGTTCCAATTGCTTCATTGATAAAAATGGGAGTTATTGCTACCTGCTATATTGTTACTATGAAGAGTAAATAGTCTGCTGTATCTAAAGTGTCTGGCAATGCAAGAAATGCAAGAAAAATTGAGGTAATAGCCACAGTCATCAAAAATCTTCCAATCATAGGTTTTCTAAGTGTTCTAATTAATCTCCAGTTTACTGTTCTAACTAGCCCACAAAGTGACTTTAAAACTAAAAGTTGGTTAGACCACAGGAGAAGCACTATATTTTTTCTATCAGTGTATTTTGAGTGAAAAGTACAAGAATGTCCATGCTTAATTATGACTAAATGTGAAATGCTCAATAATGTTTATAAGATTGCTGCAGCTATCCCTCCACTGGCTTCAGTTTCCCCCTCTGTACTCAATTACTTCCATCATCATATACATGATGTTAACTATCCTACTAAAAACAAAAAGTAACTATAAACCCCTTGACCCTTGCTAGATATGACATCATTTCTTTCTTTCACTTTAGGGCAAAATTTAAGATTTTCCTATACATACTGCATCCAATCTCTCTCCTCTCCTCTCCTTTGAATCCATTCCATTCAGACTTTCCACCACCATCTCACCAATTACCACCACAGTGCTATACTCAGCGAATGTTCAGTGCTCATGGTAACCAGCATGCAACACAATTAGTTGCTTTTCTTTGAAATGTTTTCTATTCCTATCATCAAAGCCCCCATTTAGACTTCCCTTCCTTCTTGTTAGGGAAATTTTTGCTACTTTTTCCACACTCTCCAATCTCTAAACCTTAGGAGTACTCAAGGGCTCCTTCCTCAGACCTCTTCTTTTTTCTATCCTCACTGCTTTGCTGAGTTCATACAATCTCATGGCTTTAAACACTATCCACACACTGGTAAGTAAGTCTTAAACGTGTATTTCTACCCTGAACCTCTCCCTGAATCTCAGACTTCTGTATTTAACTGCTTACTTGACTCTTCGTGTGGCTAACAAATACATCAAAGTCTTAAGTACCAGACGGAATCCCTGATATTGCCCTTGACACCTTCTCACACACTGGTCCACATTCATTTTCTAACTGTTCAGGCCAAAGCTTGGAGACATCCTTGACTTTACTTTCTCTGCCACTCCATGTCCAGTATATAACAAATCCTTGCTGACCTCACCTTTGAAATATACCCAGAACCTCTTTTCATCAACTGCACCACTGCTCCCATTCCAAATACTATCCATTCTCATTTGTCCTGAAGAGCCTGGTCTGCAGAACTTCCTGTGAGTTATTTTAAAAGAAGAAAAAGAAACTGATAATCCTTAATGTACAGGTTTTTAGTTTGGCGTATAAATTGGCGTATAATATGTATTCACATATACATATAGTAGACATAAACACACATGTATGCACATTTATGTTCTTAGAATTTTTTCTAATAACATGTAAATAACATATTAATAATTTAAATAATTCACTTTAAAATGTTTTAATTGTTTTACAAGATTATTTATATATATGGATGTCAAACAGCAAAGAAAATTGTTCCAAATTAATAGTTTTATTAAACAAGTAGCTAACATCAATTTACATAGAATGAACATTAGCTATGAATTAGTCATTAATTATATTTAAAAATCTTATATTATTTATTGTTTACTGGTAATGAGAAGTTGCCTAGATACTGGTAAGAATTTAGTCACATTTTCTGTCATTATTTTTCAAGACAGACACCAAAATATATGCAAATTTGAAAACCTGAAAAATTTAGACAACAGAAAGTCAAAGAAACAGCTAGACGCCAATTACAAGACTGTAGTTACTTACAGTGTGAACTCCTAAAGCTTTCCAGACTGCAAAGCTGATCACACCAACTCCACACCAGGCATAAAGTGAGCCCCAGCCCAGAGCTCGCAAGGCAAGAGAAGACCCACTCTCTGGTAAGGCAGCTGTGGCCACACTCCCCTGTAATGAAGACAGAAAAACTTGGCTAAAACAATTTGTTCTGAAAGGATAAACATGCTGGGAGTACTCTTTGCATAAATAACATGAAACAGTGGGAGGCTAGAGGAGCTCAAGATTAAATGCTAGTTTTGCTACTTAACAACATCTTGACCTCTCTGATCCTACAGATATGAGCATATAAGACATTATGCCTTTTAAGTCATCCAGAAAAATCATAGAACATTTCATCAAGATTTCTCAAAATTTCATTCATTTGCACTTGCATTTGCATCAGAACATTAATTAGCTAATCTAATAAGAAATAGCAAATCTTTAACATTCTGTCTTCCATCTGGAAAGAAACTGTCATTTACTAAAGTCTTTTTACTTTGTAGATGTTTTCTTTTTAATGCTCAATCTATTTCATAGTACAAGCTTTTCTTCTTTTTTTTTTCTTTTTGATGTGTTTGTGGGAGTACTTCTGGGGTTCAAACTCAGGGTGCCCCACCCCTAAGCAACACCCCACTCCTCTTTTTAAATTTTCAAGTAGGATCTTGATACACTGTCCAGACTGGTCTTAAACTTGAGATCCTCCTACCTCATCCTTCTCAGTAACTAGAATTAAGACTGATGTGCCACAGTGCCCAGCATAAATTTTTCTTCTGTATATCTGCTTTATAACAGTGCACACTGTTCCTAGTATAAACAAAGCCTCTGCTTTGATGATTTGCATTCCTAACATCATGACTAGACCTGGCAGGTACTCAGTATTTGCTGACTGAGACTTTTTACAAATATATCTTAGACTTAACCAGAACAAGACCAAGACATCTTTCTTTGGTCATCTTTTATGGCATAAATAATATACCTTCTTACTCTTCTCTTATGTTCATTTAATTTCAGCATGATTCCCCAGAACCACACATTTCACATAAATCAACTGACTTTTAATTGTCCTGAATTTTAATCAAGAAGCAGTGGCACTAACCAAATGTCATTTTACCAGGGACGGTTAAATGCTTTGGCCTAATTTTTATTTTAGAAACACAGATTAAAAATCCATTATTTCCCTAGAGAGGACAGAATTCACCTAGGTATATATATTTTTACCATCTATATAAACCCATGTTTGTTTTACTAAATCTAGTTGTACAAAGGTGACTATGTATGAATGTAACTGTAAATGACATGCTAATATGTACAATAGTCTTAATTTTGCCTTTTTAAAAAATGTTTACATGTTATTATTTCTGCAATATCAGTCTCATAAACTGATTGTGAGATGAAATGAAAATTAGTTGTGATTAACCTGTTATTGTCTATATGCTTTGAAAGATAAATTTTAGTGGAAAGTTACATTAAAATTTGATCCTTAATGATCTAAGAGACACTAATAATATAACTCACTTGCATTTTTTTCTTTTCTCTACTGTCCTTTCCTCTTTTACACATTCTATTTCCTTTTTCCTTTTGAATAATTTCTTCCCATTTCTAATATCTAATGTCTGATGTACACTATAGACATTAATTTTTCAATTTAATATCATTTGGGGTTTTTATGCCTATATCTTGTACCCTGAGCAACTACTTTAAAGGTAACATGTCATATATTAACTATGTTATTCTCCTATTATTTTTTATGAAATTTTTGTTTTACCTTTTTTTCTGTTAAAAAAATTGATGCTTAAGTTTTATTTTTTTTGTTTTTTTTTTAAATTTTATTTAAAGAGAAAAAAAAGCAATACAGAAAAAGGGTAGAAACAATACAAAACCTCAAAAAAAAACCATAAATCACTAGTTGACAAACCACATACTGTCCTCCCAGAAATAGCTGTTCATGTTACAAAATTAAGGCATACAAAGTGAACACACAGTGAGGCTGCAAACAGTTACAAAAAAACAGGATGGAATAAAGCCAATTGAGACAGTATAGTGAAATTGGCACA